>AYEL01062591.1:0-56080 GCA_000484575.1 Olivierus martensii
GGGGGCTGGGCCCCGATTTTGTTTTGGCTCTGGGGGGCAAACGGTGGGGGCTAGAACCGAAATATTAAAAGTGCAAAAAGTGCTAACGACTTGCTAAAAATTGCAAAAGAAAAAATTCGAAAATTCGAAACTGGGGGGCTGGGCCCTGATTTTGTTTTGGCTATGGGGGCAAACGATGGGGTGCAAACGAAAATATTAAAAGTGCAAAAGGTGCTAACGATTTGCTAACGAGTGCAAAAGAAAAAATTAGAAAATTCGCAACTGGGGGGCCAGTGTGAAGTTAGCCCCCCAAATTTGTTTTGGCTCTAGGGGCCAAACGGGTGGGGTGCAAACGAAATTATTAAAAGTGCAAAAGGTGCTAACGAGGTGCAAACGAAAAAATTTAAAAATTCAAAAGTGGGGGGGCCAACTTCACACCGGTAATTATTGAATCAAAAACCATAATTGTAAAATCAGTTCAAAACACAAAAATATGAAATGTATCTGAAAAAATTTTATTATATTTTATAAATTATTATTTTTATCCTAACGAGTACTGTAAAGTCCATACTAACAATTCTCTTGCATAATTTAACCAAAATGACAACAATAACTTATAATAAAATAACAGCATGTATAAAAAAAAATCTGATTTGTAATAATTTATAGGAAAGAAATATCGCATTATACGTAATTTCAATTTAACTTAAAACAAATATTAATTTATGAATTCAATTTCCGATTTTCAATTTTCCCTTCTTTATCAGATTTAAGATTAGCAATTAAATGGAACACAGAAATTATTTTTAAACGGCATTTGAAATCGTATTTATTCTACATTCATTAGGAAAATAGACTATATATTAAGATAATCTACATAAAAAGTTTCAGAAGATTTATATAATGTAATTAAATTGATACGTGAACCTTGGCAATAAAACAACAAAAATATTGATTTAGATCAAACCAAATATAAAATATACACTACTATTATTTATAATTCATTTTACAGTTTTATTTACCATTTAAGCCGCCATATCGAACGAGGGATATATTGTATATAGTGGCGGCCACTTATAGAGCCCCTCACAGGCTGGCCAACACCCATGATGGGGTCAACTAGATGGTTGAAAGATGGGGTTCAACGGGCTGGATCCGGACACCTCCTGAAAAACTGGAGGTGTGGGACCACGGTCGGGCTGGACCCGGACACCTCCTGAAAAACTGGAGGTGTGGGACCACGGATTTGAACCTGGATCCTTCAGGGTGGTAAGCCAAAGCTTTAACATGCGTCTATCCTGCAGACACAGTAAGAAGCAACAAGTCTCTAAGATGCATGGAATAAGGATTACACTCACCTCTGAATTACAGTATTTCTGAAAAAATAAGGCACAGAATATGTTTTTCTGAATAGAATACGTATATAAAATATTTACTGTATAATTGTTTCAATTTTCAATTTTTTTCTATTTGTGTTGAATAAGCGTAAAAAAGTAAAATCGAATTATCAAAAATTATCACGTTTCTTAACACAATTAGTGCTAAACTTCGAATGCATCACTAATGAATATTAAGTTTTACATAGAAATAAAGCTTATACAGTGAAACCCCGCTCGTGCGTTCCCGTATCGTACGACTTTCCCCCAATACAGTGAAACCCCGCTCGTGCGTTCCCGTATCGTACGACTTTCCATGTGAACTTCGTTGATTATGTTGATAATACAGTGAAACCCCACTCGTGCGTTCCCGTATCGTACGACTTTCCCGCTGCTCGTGCGTTCCCGTATCATACGACTTTCCCGCTTTAAACGTCTATTTTTGAAGTCCCAACATATTCTTATACATGCAATGTAAAACTTTCCCTTTTCCTACGTTTTAATTATATAACGTTTTTATTATGACGTCATCAGAGTATACATGCAATGTAAATTTTGCATCTTCCTACGTTTTAATTATATAACTTTTTTATTATGACGTCATCAGAGCTTCCTTCTTCGTGTGTTTCCCCGCTCGTTCGACTTTTCGGGCCGGTCCCCGAAAAGTTTCAAAATCGGGGCACTATAATATTCATATTTGAGAAAAAATTTGTAAATCTGGAAATAGTTAAGTGGGTTACCATTTTATTAATATTCTTAATAAAATGGATATCATCCCATAGAATTTATTCCATTTGAGTTTTGATTCAATAGCATGAATTAAAATTAGTTATTATATTTTATCACGACAGCATTAATAATAATGTAACGTAATAAATAATAATAAACAATTATAATAAAGTATTACTCGTTAGTGAATGCCATTGTTTAAACTGCGATTTATGTTATGTAGGGCCTATAAGATATTTATTAAAAATATGGATTATTTTATTTTTGTCTATGTTTTCTCTGATTTCTCACGAATTTTCATAATTCTTTCATTTTCCCTTCAAAGAGATCGAAAATAAAATGAACTAGGTAAATTTTATTACTGGATTTTTTAAATTAATTTTTTAATTAAATTGATTTTTATAGGAACAGGAATACCTGCTTTACAGATTTCTATATGGGTAAATATAAAATATTATGGAAGATGGAAAAAGCATATAATGCTACTGATCCAAATCTACCTTACACTATTTCGAATTTATATACTGTATAAAAAGATGTTTTTGAATATAAAGGAAGAGGTTAGATCGAAGACGGACAGACTAAACAGTATAAAATTTCAAGAAATTGCTTATGAATGACGGTCAGCCATTTGTCAATAAAGAAATAACTGAAATAGTTCCAAGTCCAAAGAGAAATTGGACTTTTTCGACAAACTCCTCCCAAAATTCAGTCAAGAAGTTTGCTAAGAATTGTCATTTTGTCAGTGAATGTGGCAAATAATGGTTGTATTGTTTGCTTTTGATTTAGTCAGATATGCCAATTTTTACACAGCTGATTCTACTATTGGTGGAAAACAAGTAAGATATAACTAAGAAAAAACGAAGTCACAAATAATTTGCCTGAGTTGGAACCATTTATAAAAGAAGAAGAAAAGAAACATAACCGCGGGAGAAAATATATGATAAAGGAAAAGACTACATCTCCTTTGAATTTAACAAAGAAAACATTAAATAAACTTAATATACTCGTCCCTCTATTATGACTGAAATTTGAAGGCAATAATGATATCGGTGATGACAAATTTCTAAGTTTGAAATTTTTTTCGGATAGAATTTTCTGGGTTGACAGAGTAGATTCATATAGAATTCAATTTAATTATAAGAGATATTATTTTCGATGTTTTTAATCTCTGTATATAATTTGATATACTTTATACAGGGTGTATCTTACCACCCGTACCACCCTTTTCTCTCAGAAACGCAATGAGATAGGAAGTAGGGAGAAAAATTTTGATTACCAACGTACTGTATATCCGAAGAATCGAATGGTCACGAAAAAATTTTGTGGACCCACCGGAAGAAGGGGCACAAGGGGTCAACTTTGAAATCTCCAATGAAAACCTAAGCCGATTTAGGCATAATTGGATAGAACTGTGAAAAAAACTTTTATTTTGAAAGTTTTTAAAAATCACTTATGGATTGTGAGATATCACAAAACAGATGCCACCACATGTATCGCCAATTGGGCTATATAAGCAATAATAATAAGAAGAATTCGACAGAAGCATCTGTGTACACTGCGGAACACTATTGACACAGCAAAGAGCAGTATTATGCAGATTTAACTTAAGGCTAATTCGGGTATTTGGTAGTAATACTCGAACCATAGGTGTGGCAAGTCTTTCGTCATCACAGTTCGGCACGGAGCTATACTCAAGAACAAGGATTTCTCGACTTGTTTCAACCCGTTTTGAGCGTCATGGATGTACAAGACGCCCTCTGCCAGATTCTTTTTCTTCTTATTGCTTGAATAGCCCAATCGGCGGTACATGTGGCAACGTCTTTTTTTGTGATATCTCACAATCCGTAGGTGATATTAAAAAACTTTTAAATTAAAAAATGTTTATTTTTCACAGTTCTATCCAATTATGCCTAAATTGGCATAGGTTTTCATTGGAGATTTCAAAGTTGACCTTTTGTGTTCCTACTTCCGGTGGGCTCACAGAATTGTTATTGTGATTCTTCGGATATATTTTGGTAATCAGAATTTTTTCCCTGCTTCCTATCTCATTGTGTTTCCGAGATAAAAGGGTGGTACGGGTAGTAAGATATACCCTGTATATTAATTACTTTTAAATTTATTTTTCTATTATATAATTTATATTCAATTGAAAATATTTTAAATAATTTTTCTGTTAGATAATCATATATTGCATATTTAAATTTTAAAAAACTAAAAATGTTTATCCGTTTTATTGCTTAAATGCGATGGCTGCATAAAGCTTCTGAGGTTTTCCATATGAATAATATGTAATATAACACTACATATATCATACCACTTGTTGATATTTTCAAATTATTCGAGAATTTTATAACTAGATACTTGATTATTTTATTTACTTGTCTATCTAGATATGTGCATTGCTCAAATTTTTAATTAAAAATAGAACTGTTAACAAATTCAGTATTCATATAGTTTTATATAGTTTTTATAAGATATTCAGCAGCGGGATTTCAAGCTCATCACGAACTATTCATGTCTCCATTAGGTTTCTTTCTATAATTCATATCATAGTGTCAGAATAGATTAGTTTTGAATTAAGGAACCATGGTCTCACACTCGAGATGGTTTTTCTTTTAATAGGAAAAAGTCAAGGCAATAGTTGGGCCCCTTTCCACTCTGAGGAGAGCACCAAAGAGCCCCAAAGGTGTGTTTTTAAGAGTGTTTACTACACCCAGAAATGGATTTATAATTTTTAAAGAATATGTGTGTGTAATAAACTTTATTATGCTTGTATGAAAATTGTGCAAGCAAACCAGAAGCAAGGAAAACATAGAACAACCAAAAACAAGAACCCCAGCCAGGGGAAGAAAAAACAGACTCAAGCCCCCAGGCAAGAGTCAAAACCCAAACGGAAAACAAACAAGACAAAAGGACCTCAACCAGAGGAAAAGAAAACAGAAACAAAACCCCAAGCAAGAGCCAAAACCAAAAAAGAACAACAAAAAGAACCAAAGTAGCAGCCAAAACAAGACTGCAGAACAAAGTGCCAAAGGGCACAAAACCAAAACCAAACAAGAAAAAACAAAGAAAAAAACACAACCAGGAGGAAACAAACAGCACTGCAGACCCAGCAGGCAGGGACAAAACACAAAAGACCAAGACCGAACAAAACAAAACACAGCCCAGCTCGTTGGAATTCCGTAAACTCCCAGAACCAAAGTGACCACGTCTGGACGGACAGCCAAACCCAAAGGGGAAGCCCAAAGAGGAAGTAGCAAGGCGGCCACAGGACAAAACAAACACAACAAACAAAAGACGACCTCCAACCAGGATTTATCTGATTTAAAAAAAAATTCACATGATTATACAAGTTATTAGACATAAGACATATAATAGATGGATAGATAATCAATCTTAATTACAGGTATATATATCATTTTATAAATGTTTTGAAGTTATTAGACATATAGTAGATGGATAGATAATCAATCTTAATTACAGGTATATATATCATTTTATAAATGTTTTGAAATATATAATCTGAGCTGAGGATGGCTTTTTAAAGACAAAAATATTTCTACAATGCAAGCAGTAAGCTATGGAAATTTTAACAAAGGGCTCGTACTTTATCTTATAAAAACAAAATATCAAATTCCTTCTTAATTAACAACTATCATTAGAATTAGTATTTTTATGTGTGGCCTGAGACTATTTTTTTTCTTTTACATCACAATAAAAATTCCATTAGAATACATCTACGTCACACGGCTCCTAAGAGACCGTTCGAAGTTTCGTTTTCCTTATAGTTTAGTTCATATTCAAATCTTTGGTCATATTTTAAAATGAGTTGATCACCCTAACAATGATGTCATATACCATTAGGATGACGTGTGCAACGTGATTTCTAGACATTAAGTGTGCGATTTCGTAGTTTTGATTTTGCTTACGATGAACTTTTTTGATAGACTAAAGTTATTTTTCAGTATAGTATTAAATCAATAATTTAAGCCGAGAATCAGATTTACAGCAGTTTGAATTTTGACTTTTAATCATTTTATTATAAAAAAATTCGACAGTTTTCCGCCTTGCATTAAAGTTACTTGAGAACTGAAAAGTGTTTGAGACTAACGATTGCAATAAATAATTGCATCAAAACATAACAATGGATAAATTAATACTTACAGAAACCATTTCAATAGAGTAATCGATGTTAAAATAAATAGAAAAAATACAAGAACATCCATAATGGAATGGATTCTATTGTCCTTCAATTACGAAAAGGGCGAAAGTATTTTTTTCTGATTGATTTTATAAGCTTATCCTTATCATTAAAGAATTGTTTAGAATTTATAAAAAGTTTAGATATTTAAAATATCAGAAAAAGATAAGCAAACAATAGCATATATCAAATAACAGAATAAATAATTGCCCTAATGAACCAATTTTTATCGTTGTATCGATGAAGAAACATTTGCTGTTTTCTTCGTTTTTTTTTTTTAAATTCAAAAATGCTTATACTCAAGAACAAATTAATACAGAACTAGCGAATAGTTTAAACGTTGTTGGGCATTTAAAACACATTTATATTGAAAATACTAGGAGAATTTTTGATTTTTTATATATTTTTACTAATAATAATATATGTAAATCTCGTAAATCCTGTATCTAAAAACATCGTTTTCGTTCATCCAGCTACCTAATGATATTTTATAAAAATCTGGATCCGTTATGATCGAGTGTAAAAAATTTTTGATTCGAATTTTGTGATTATTTTACATTTTCCCAAACTTTGACAACTTTGAATGAGTTTCTAATCAATACAATCAACGAGTAGAGTATTCATATATGATGTAATTAATTCCTGTAAAATAATCCTAAATTTAATTATCTTACTTTTTACTGTGTGATAATTGAAGCTATAAGTTAAAAAAATATTTCAGGTTTCAAAATACAGATTGCAATGACGATAAGATCGCTTACGTGTGCATTATCCAACGGTTTGTGATATCCTTTATTATTTAGTTTGGAGATTTTTGCTTACATCAGTAATGGAAAACGATAGATGAAACGAAAACAATGATAAAAATATCTTCAATATAAATGCAGAGTCATTGTAGTCTGATATCAGAGTTACGTTAGAATATGTAAACCGCCATATTGCACAAGAAATATACTGGTTGCAGCCATTGTAGAGGCCCATCATATTGTGTATTTTTTAGATCTCTGTATGGGGCGTTAGAAGACTAGATAGTTATATTTTCCCTACAACATTAAGTGACATTATTTTAAAAAATTTTCATAATGATTTAAAAACATGTTTGACCTATGGAAAACTTTTGCATAACAAGAATGCAATAAAGTGTTAAATCACCCGTTTTAGCGTAATTTCAAAACGATTCTTTCTATCAGAAACGATGAATTTTGAAATTTGATTTTTCTGTTTTTGCTTCATTCTTCGATTCTGAAAGTTTGCAAAAAGGGCTATTGAACGAATATTTGCGTGGTAAGATAGTATTTCCTTGCTATCTTATGGATATGGGCTTCACTATGAATCTCACATCCTCAGAACTTTCAAGATATTCAGGACTGAACACAGTGGTCAGAAATATCCGTCAACATGCTAATATTTTAAAAGTAATCCTACAGATTTTTATTTAATAAAATTTTGATTAAAGCATACTTGTACGCTATTTTTATGTTATTGATATATAAGAGATATGTTTCTTTATTCCAGACGAAATTTCATGAGCAAATTTGAAATTCTTGCTTTTTGGTTATTGCTTGTGATGCAATTCACGGCAATTAACAATCCGTACAATAAAAGCATTTAAATTAATAAAACAATATTCTGTTAATATACAACGATGGACAATTAAAAAATAAATATAAAGTCACTCTATATCGAGGGCGCACAAGGAAACAGAATTATTTTATTAAGTTTGGTTCGTTCTCGGATTTTATGTAGATAAAAAATTTCTAAACAATTGTTTCATAAATAGAAGTAAAAAATAGTTTGAAAATATGATTATGGAACTTGAAATAAAGACTATATAGTGAAGGTAAAGCAAAACCATGAACAACTGTTAGTCTGTTAGTATTCAGTAAATCCTCAAAATATTACAGTTCAGTGATTCATAAATTATCGAGATGCTAGTGGAAGGAGGTATTACGGATTTGTAATGACTTTCCTTGAAAATGCTTGCAAAATAGCAGCGACCAATTTCAATTTTTGCATCATTATTTCTTATAGAAGATATATCTTGCTTCGTTTAATTAAAAAGAAATTGAATTTTGTTTAGTTTCTTCAGAAAATTAAAAAATAAACAAATTATTTTCGGCTATAATCTTGTAAAATAGTAATTGACAAATATATTAGAGAAATCAAATTAATATAAAAGTAAATTTTATCATGTGAATGAAAAAAAAAAAATCAAACAAATGCCGATAAAAGTTTACTTTGTTTTAATTAATGATGATATCATCGGTGAAGGTGGAATTTGTTATTTTGTTGATACTTTTCCTATCAGCAATCCGATAAACATTCGTTTTCAAGTAAATATTACTGTTTTATGCATAATATAGCAACAGCACCAGTTATTTTCACTGAAAGAAAAGGAAATTTTTGTAATAGTAAAAATGCTAAAACTTTAGCTTTTTTGAAGAAATTCGGTTTTAAAGTGTTTCTATATGATAAAAATTTATGATTCAAAATAAAATATATCTATAATTTTATCGGGAAATGTAAAATATTTATATATTCTGAATAAAAATAAAATTTTTTAAACTCTAATAAACAGAATATTAAGAATGTAAATGATCTCTCTATTAAACTGATTTCCTACCAGCATAAAGTGTCTGAATCGATTCACTCATCTGCTTTTTAAAAATTCTATAATCGATAAGTTAACGTAAAATATTCATATATTCTGAATAAAAATAAAATTTTTTAAACTCTAGTAAACAGAATATTAAGAATGTAAATGATCTCTATAAAAACTGATTTCCTACCAGTATAAAGTGTCTGAATCGATTCACTCATCTGCTTTTTAAAAATTCTATAATCGATAAGTTAATGGATAAGTCCCCTCGTAGATAGTTTCCAATGAAAACCTATCTACGAGGAGAGGCCAAAAAGTTCTTATCTTTATCACGATGCGCTAGAGATCTGAAATTTGATCTACCAAGTCTCTTCCTTCTCTACATATTCACCTCCTATGACCATACATTTCTTACATCTGTGGATCAATTTATTAGTTCTATCTTTGTAAAAGTCGGCAGATTTGAAGGCAAATCAGCTCTCCATAGCAGTAATGGCCTCATTCATCATCATCATTGAAGAAACTTTTTCTCCGTTAATAGTCTTTCATATTTCGAAACAGGAAGAAGTCTGAAAGTGCTAGGTTTGGAGAATACGAGAAATTGGGGAAGTTTTAGTAACCATCTTTGCGCAGAAAAGTGATTGTTTCTACAGTTTGTTGTGCAGGTATACTGCTAGCAAGCAGCAACACATATTCTCTCAGAAAAGCAGGTATTTTTCTTGATACTGTCCCGTAACTTTTGTAGCAAGTTTCTGTATTATGTCTCTGTTATTATTGACCTTTTGTGTAAGTAATCTGTCAATATAATATCTGTGCTGTCCCAAAACAGGTAACATGGTCTTGCTAGAAGGCTTTCTCTTGGATCATTCTGTATGCTGGTGCGACCATATTTGAATTCCTGTTTCCATCGTTTCACAATCTCATATGATGGACATTTCTCGCCATATACAGCTGACATCTCTTTGTGAATTGTTTGCGCAGTTTTCCCTTGAAGACGAAGGAACCGTTTCATGGCTCACTACTCAAGTTTGTTCAGTATGACACTTTCTTCTACTCTCACACTTCTAATTGCAGTTAAACAGGATTTATCAAAACAAAACACAGCGTACGTATTAATAAAACAGTAACCTATCATTGATTGCAATTACAGATACTGTATAACATACATACATATTGAGAGCAAGAACATTTTGGCCTCCCCACATAAATGGTAAGTTTATCCCATTGAAACTTATTCTTTATCGACAAGCTAAATGTATATTAAAGCATTTGCGAGTCACTTAGAAATCTGATATAGTTCCGGATTCCACATATTCATATTCATGTGGATGCCCTACTCGTTGAACCCTATTCTTTTTTACCTGACAGCACATTACATCACAAATCTGAGCTGATAGTACAAGGATTCACTCGATTGAAATATAGCGTACAAGAATAGAGATTATCTTTTTTTTTATTCTTCTATAGAAGTTAACTAGGTGTGGACAACTTATCATGCTATTTAAAATGACTTTCTGCTTAATATCATTTTGATTTATATTTATATCTCTGTCTTCTGGAAGCAATTCTATAAGCCATTATCAGTTTCCATGTTTTTATATGGATAGCTATATAATATAAACGCCAATCTTTCTTCAGTCTTCTTTAAAGTAACTACCTGATTTTTTTTTCTAATTTTTGCTATTTATATTGGTTTTTTTAAAAAAATTGATCGCCTGATTTCTTCTCTAATATTATTTTCTGTTCACTGATTTCCTGTACTGATCAACTGGAAAACAGATTTGAGCAAATTAATATTGTAGAGGATAATATAATCAAATTAATTTTCGACCGATTACTGTAACAGTCAGACGACGAGGAACGAGTCACTGGCGGGGAATTGCGGAATGACTAATCAAAGAAAAGAATACCTTGAAATCCAGATGACGAAGAATGAGTCATTGGCACACTTGAGAAAATGAGTAATCAGACGAGATAATAGAACCCTAAACTGGATCCCCTCGCCTATTACGTCAGAGATGGGGATAAGAATAATATACGTTGAAGAAGACACATTTCTGGTGTCAGAAATGGAGAAATATCTAGCATTGGGTCAAGAAGGGACCAATATCACCTTAGTGGGCGGTGACCAAAAGGACTATAAAAGTTAAGTCCAGCTCAATGGACATTTTCGATCGTCTGAGTCCGACACGAACTGCCCACTCACCAACTAGTCTGATTTCTCCAGTTCCTCCTCATCCTCATCCCGAAATCAGTCTTCTCCGCCGAACCTTGGTGCTCTCCAAGTCTACCTCCTTTGGAGTTAAGTATTCTTTAGTTTTACTCTTTCTTCGGATAGGGGAAGATCGGATGTTGCGATCAGGTGTGGTTATATTGTATGTTAGCATTAGCATAGATTTAGTTATTGATTGCATTTGAATGTCCTAGAGATCACACAGTATCTTATGTTGTCACTCCATTGTACTGGTCAACGTGTAACCTTTATAACAGTCTGGAATAAATGTTATTTGTTGATTGTCAAAATATTTCTGATTATTTCAAACAAAAGTAAACCACTAGATGATCACCGCCACCAGCTAATAAAATACAGAACCTTATTGTCATATAAAATTGTATTTTTATCTATAAATGAAGAGATGGATCTGGGGTAATTTTAGGCATTTCTTGTATAGATATTGACTACTAGTCTTAATGTACACAAAACATCTCATGAACTCCATAATTTGATAGTAGAGTGTTCAAGGATGCTTCTATTCATTCTCTTCAGGAATGGTTTAATGTTTTTAGACGTGTTGATATATCTAATTGCATTTATAATAAAAAAGATATATTTGCCAGAATATAAGCCACGAAAACAATATAGCAAGTTACATTTTGTCAAATTCATCATTCTATGATTTTACTATTTTGTTTTAATGGGAGATACTTCCATAGCAAATACACAAAGAGATAAAATGGCTAAACAGAATTTTTCTTCTCCTATCTTGTTAACCATCTTAATTTTCAAATTTATATTATGCATAATTTATAGCTTTTGTATAAACAATACATAAGTTACACTAGTTATTTGTTCGTTTTCAATGATATAAGTTTACAATTAGGAACTTCAATAAATCTTACTTTGGAAGCTTAATGATATTAGAAATATTATTTAAATAAAAATAAAATATATTATTACTTAAAGTAATAATTTCGCAACAAGTTATTATTATTATTAAATTTATATTCAAATGATTTTTTCAACTCGAAATTTGTCTTGTCAACTCAGCGGAGCCAATCACTGGATGAAGACATTTCAATTCATATGGTCTTAAAAATGTGCTTTTAAAGACCCTTAACCTTATTATTGGGTCCCATTTTAATATCAACGTGTTCATTTATAATAAACACAATATTCAAATACAGTGGATTCCGCTTAATTGTGACACCGGTTAATTGGGACAGCCGCATAATTGGGACAAATCTCAAAGAACGAAAACCAAACTAATAAACTAATACAAAATTTAAACGCTTAACTGGGACAACTTTTCGCTTAATTGGGACAGTAGCAGTAAAGGAATTTTCAATTTTTGATATATTTTAGGGACTTTTCGAAAGTATGGCTACACATACATACACTAATCTTTGCCAAGATGTCAAGAAAGGATTTTACACTCAAGTAAAATTGCTTGGCTGAATAAAATTAAAAGCCAGCCATTTAATACAAGCCATCGTAGACTCGCTGAAATAAACTGCTTGGCTGAATAAAATTAAGAGCCAGCCATTTAATACAAGTTATCGTAGACTCGCTGAAATAACCAAAATCTACCATAGACGCGTCTCCTACAATAAGAAAATCAACTGCGTAAGGAGTGGGCATTATAGAAAGAAATTCCAGTATTCAAAAGAAAGCGTGATGGAAAGGATTCAGGAGTCGAAGAAGCAATCAATGGATTTCTATAGTTAGCGGGCGAGGCGTGAATATCAGCGGCCGTGTTAAAGACGGAGATCTGTAAAAAATTAATAATTAGGTACCTAATTATTATTTTTACCTGTTATTTATTTACCTACGAATTACATATTTTATTTTAGAATTTATTATTACTTCGTTTAATTGGGACAGCCGCTTAATTGGGACAAAATGGCTTGGCCCGACGTGTCCCAATAAGCGGAATCCACTGTATTTTCTTAGGTAAAATTTACAGAATTTTTTCAGAAATACGTATGATTTTACAGTCGAAATTCTAAAAATTGAACCATATTACTCCACCTTCCTATACTGTACATTATAAATATTCGCTTTTAAAAATCCCTCAAACTTCTTTGGTAAAATTTACAGAATTTTTTCAGAAATACGTATGATTTTACTGTCGAAATTCTAAAAATTGAACCATCTTACTCCACCTTCCTATACTGTACATTATAAATATTCGCTTTTAAAAATCCCTCAAACTTCAGTATTCTTTTGTATATCCATACAGTAGGTAAATTATTAAATATTTTGTATAAGTGAAATTATTACAGTATTACTTCGAATTTAAGCCGCAGTAGGATTTTAAAATTGGAAAAAAAATAAAAATGATTTTATAATAGGTATTAAAAAATAAGAAACATTTTTATTTACTTAAATAGGTACTAATATACATAATAAGCTACCGAATAAATTGTATATATTTATACTATAAACTTTAGGGGACAATCAAAATTTCAGAAATAGTGAAAACAAAAAATTTGAATATAATACAATATATGAAAGAAATTTAATTTTTATTTAATTTTTCCAATATTATAAAAGAAATAATAAAGTCAAAACTCAATATAATACATTTGTCCGTATATAACTCACAAACTAGTAACATTTGTCCGCATATAACTCATTCACCAACTTAATGTATTTTGAATTGCTAATTACCTTCCTCCATAAATACATATTTTTAATGATTTATTACTATTTCTATAAAAATCATTATTAGAAATTTTCTATGATTTATATGCTACAAAATATTGTTCTAAAGATTTATAGAATTGAATCAACGAATTAATGTTCATAACTGCATATTCTATGTTATCCCTGTATTGCATCATACCCATCTTCTCTGATTTCGGTGCTTTCAAATCGGTGTGGCCTTTATGTAAACTGGATGCATAGAATGAGTTATCACCAAGTCATAAACAACTTCGAGCTATAAGAAAAGAAAGACGTTCAATTATACAAACTTAAAGAGAGAATTAAAAATGATATATAGTAATTAGCTTATTTTATTCGAATTTTGTTGGGAATGAACTCGATTATTTATCGAGACTGAAATGCTGAGATAAAAAGAAACGATTCCGTTGGGCCGGTTTATGTAATTCAGATAGCGTACAATTCAAAATAATGGAAAATTTATTGTCAAAAATGAGAATTAGTGTCATTTAAATTATGGCATTCTAATAATAGCGAAACAGCATGTGAGTTTTATGTTCTTGAAGTCAAACCTTAAATAGGATCCAAAGTGTCTTGCAAGTTCGTGGAATATTTCCGTTAAATGTTGCATCCGATAACCTTTCAAATATAGTTCTAAGTGTAATCGTCTTGGGTAGATATAAAGTGAAACTTTGATTATTCTATTTATATGAATTAGGTTAAGTTAGGTACGATAAGTAGCCATTTCTCAAGGGATATACTTTATCTGGCGGCGATCGCTTATAGAGTCCATCACAGGCTAGCCAAAACCCATGATAAAGTCAACCAGATGGTTGAAGATGGGGTTCAACGCCCGGAACCCCGCTTTAAAAATGAAGGTGAGGGATCCGGATTGAACCTGGATCCTCCAAGGAGTTAAGCCACAGCTTTACCATGCGGCCATCCGGTCGACCCTATTTATATGAGAGGAAGAATGAATCGGATAAGTCGAAAAGTCGGATAATTGGGAATCTAGATTACAATAGATTTTAAAGGACTATAGAGAGCTAGTATGACGTGTTTGATCAATCACCATATGAAGAATTCGTAATTTTTCGTATGCTTCATTAGGATATTATGAAATGTTTTCTTTATTTCTAAGACTAAGTCATTCATATTAAATTTCATATAAAGTTTCACTAATCAACCACCCATACATCAAATTTCATGAAAATCCATCCAGTAAAAGTAGAATTATGTCATTTGAACTGATATGAAAATCAAACACTATATAACGAAGCTAATACTTTTTAGTACTTTTCGCAAATATTGTTAATGCCCCTAAAATTTTAAATTTCAAAATATTTTATTCAATTTTGAGTTTTTATGTTACGCTATTGAAAAAATTATAAAATATGATTTTTTTTCTATGACAAATTATAATAAGCGGACTTTTCTATGGTAAATGGAGACATCAAGATTGAAGCTTACGATTCATGACATACAGTACTATAGTCAGGAGTGTATTGTAATATTTAGATACATATTTTCTAACACAGTTAATGTTAAAATATGATAAATATATTTTCAATGACTATCATAAAAGACAAAAGTAAGAAATTTATATTAAAGTTTTTATCGTTTACCATACCTCTTTAGTCTCTGGAGCCAGGCTGAAATCGAAGCTCTTAACAAGGTTTGCCAGAATCAATTTTCCTATCAATTGGGCTGGTCTCATCCCTAAACAATGTCTAGGACCTATTCCAAAGGGTTGATAGATGTAGGGATCAATCTTTGATTTGTCCTCAAACCTTTAAAATGCAATTTAAGTTGCTATAAAGATAAATGACTAATCGTGATAAAAACACAATTCTCATAATTACTAGTGTTTTTTACCTTTCAGGTCTAAATTCTCCTGGTTCAGACCAATATTTAGGATTGTGATGTAGACTATATTGAGGTACGTATATAGTCGTGTTTCGAGGAATAAAGATGTCTTTATATTTATAGTCTTCCTCAGAAATTCTATTAGTAAAACTAAAAAGAAACATAATTTTATATTACAAATTGAAACGAATTTCATCGTGAATTTAATTCTGTTTATGATAATTTTATGATTTTACAAGTAACAATAACAAGTTTTATTCATTAATTTCTGCTACTTTTAATTATTAATATTATAATTTTTCATTTATTTATTAAAATTATTTAAATACTTCTTTTTTTGTCAACAGATGACGCCAGGTTCCATACTGGAAGAACACTAAGTGCCAAGGGGAAGCAGGCCCTTCCACAGGCTGCCCACCTCTGCGGAAGATTCAGCCGGATTGTGGACGACGGGGATCGAGGCCGGGCCCGGACCCCATGATAGAAATTTTTCAGGGGTGGGATCCGAGTCTCGAACCCGAGTCCTCCAGAATAGAAAGCCGAAGCGTTTCCACGCACCCCATGATAGAAATTTTTCAAGGGTGGGATCCGAGTCTCGAACCCGAGTCCTCCAGAATAGAAAGCCGAAGCGTTTCCACGCAGCCAATCCGCCTGACTACTTTACATGCTTATCATCAAATCTCTATGAAAATATTGAACGTACCAACAATATTTTAATAATATTATACACCGAAATCTTGTTAACGTTTTGTTTTCTATATTATCAGATATAATTATGGAATATTTGCATAATTTGTAAGTCTATTATGGATCTTCTCAAAACATAAGTCGGCCGGAAAACAGCATGGTAACGCATTCGCTTACCATCGTGGAAGACCAGCTTCAAATCCGGATCCCATGCTTCCAGTTTTTCAGATATCCGGACTCGGCCCGTTGAACCCCATCTTCAACGTGACCCTACTATGAATATTAGCCAACCTGTGGTAGACTCTAAATGTAGCCACAGCCAGATAATGCGTATCCTTGTGAGATATGGCGGCTTAACTTAAATAACCTTAACTTACAAAACATGTTTTTAAACGTAATTAATGTTGTTATAATGATTTATTCTATTTTAAGATGTATCCTTGTGAGATATGGCGGCTTAACTTAAATAACCTTACCTTACAAAACATGTTTTTAAACGTAATTAATGTTGTTATAATGATTTATTCTATTTTAAAACAAATACCTTGCAACAGGCGGATGAAATCTCAATATTTCGCAAAAGACTTGATCTACGTACTTCATTTTAGATAAGGAGACATAATCGATATTTTCCTATAAAAAATAAGTTTAAATTTAAATACATTGTTCCTTAAATTAAATAAAACTATCTTTCTGATGATAAATAAATTTGTTACTTAGTATGATAGAATAAACTTATCGATATGGCTTCTATCATTGATGCTGTCGTTAAAACTTGATTAGATAAGTTATGAAACTTATTCAAACAAGTTAAAACTCGTTCAATTTTAACGCCAGCAGTCTTACCTGTAAATGAGGCTCTTTATACAAGTAGGATCCATATTTGATGAGTTTATTCTAATAATACAGAAAAATAAACTATTTTAAGGTTAATCTATAACAGAAGATTGTTATAGATTAGCGAGTTTGCGCAAAGGTATTTTCCGTTATAAAAAGACCTGTTATAACCTTACAGCAGTTTGCTAGGATTGTGTCTGGTATGTATTTGTAGGTGTAGTTATTTGTAGGTATTTGTTTTAAGTGTGTTTATTAATTTGTGTTTGATTGCAAGCTGTTGGTGTATTATGTTTGCTACTTGGTTGTGTCTGTGCAGGTAATCTGTTTGGAAAGCAGCTTGCAACCAGATGTAATGTGTTGAATCGTTTCGGGTGCTATGTGGCATTTTCTACAAGTGTCTTTTGTTAATGTGCTGTCCTTTAGTATATATTTTCTAGTTTTTCGTGTTTATTATCTGGTCTTATTTTTGTTAATGTGCTGTCCTTTAATATATATTTTCTAGTTTTTCGTGTTTATTATCTGGTCTTATGTTGCTATTATAAACCCTTTGTTTCAGTAAATAGATCCCACCTGACTAACCAGCTGTTTGACACTTTAGCGTCAATGAAGTGTTTCTGAAGGTCATGTGGGTGTCTGCCATGGAGTTCCTTTCTACACCAGAGATGTTTTCTTTCTTGTATGTGTGCAGTGTTGTCTATTTGGCATGGAGTTTTCTGAAGATTTAGTGGTGTCATGTTTCTATCTGCCAAGACAATAACGTTCTGAAGATTTAATGGTGTTATGTTTCTATCTGCTAAGACAATATCTTTGTGTAGTTATGATGTATGTTATTTTTTATGGAAGAACGCTCTCAGATTATAGATCTGTCTGTCGTGTAAATGTGGGATGTCAATAAGGCCACGTCCTCCTTCCTTGCATGGGAGAGTAGTTCGTTCTATAGCAGATTTCGGGTGATGGTACTGGTATTTTGTAGGTATTGTTCGTGTCTTTCTTTGGAGTGATTCTAGTTCTGTCTGTGTCCACTATATCACTCCAAAGGAGTAAGTCAGTACTGGTATGGCGATTGTGTTGATGGCTTTCACAGTATTTCTTCCATTCAGATGTGTTTTGAGAATGTTATTTAATCTGTTGGTGTACAGTTTTGACAGTGTGTGTTTAGTTTTCTTCTATTCTGTGAGTCTGGCTTGCTGGAATCCCAAATACTTGTACACCTCATCCTCTTCCATGAATTCGATAGTGTTTCCTTTTTCGAGAGTGAAGCCTTCTTTCTTTAGGATTCCCTTTTCAATGTGGAGTGTTTTGCATTTGTGTAGACAAACTCCATGCATATGTCTTTTGAAAATGTGTGCATGATTTATAACAACTGTTGTAATTGTGTAAATGTTGAGGCGTACAGTTTAATGTCGTCCGTGTAAAAAAGATGAGTGTGTATAATGTGTTGTTCAGTTTTGTCTAATGCTGTAGCCACAATTCGATGTGTTCAGTTTGTTGGAGAGTGGATTTAAAGCGAGACAGAACCAGAATGGGCTCAAGGAATCGCCCTGAAAAATACCACGTCTAATGTGTATGGGTTCTGTGGCTACGTGATTTTTATTTATGGTAACGTATAGTATTGTTCTCCAGTGTTGCATTATGTTTTGTAGGAATGTGATGTATTTGGTATTGATTTTGTAGATGTGTGCATTTTATTGTGTTTGTGAGTTCTTCAGCAGTAATGGTGGTAAAGGGCATTTCGGGTACATTTAGTATGCGTCTCTCCTCTTCTGCGATGCAGCTGGCTTTCTAGTTGTATGTAACTGGGACTGCCCACAGGGCAGACCAGAAGCTAGTGATTTTTGGTTTGTGTATGAAATATGTGAGTTATTTTGATAGTGAGTCATGAAGACAGGTAAAATGTTTGTACCAGAAATTCTGGATGCCATCTACACCTGGGGCTTTCCAGTTGTGTGTGCGTCTTATTGTGTTTGTGAGTTCTTCGGGCTTTCCAGTTGTGTGTGTATTTTATTGTGTTTGTGAGTTCTTCAGCAGTAATGGTGGTAAAGGGCATTTCGGGTACGTTTAGTATGCGTCTCTCCTCTTCTGCGATCCAGCTGGCTTTCTAGTTGTATGTAACTGGGACTGCCCACAGGGCAGACCAGAAGCTAGTGAGTGATTGTTGTGTTGGTATCTCCGACAGGCAGACCAGAAGCTAGTGAGTGATTGTTGTGTAGATATTTGCTCTCTAGTGAGTGATTGTTGTGTTGGTATTTCTCTGTTTTGTGCTTGTCTAGGGATCCTTTAGTGTTTATGTTTCTGTAGAATGTCTTTTCAATGTTTGAGATCGGAAGAGCGTCGTATGTTTCTGTAGAATATCTTTTCGTTGTTTGTGAATAGTGTGTTATCTTGTTTACGTGCTAGGTTGGTTTGTATCGTTTCAAGCGTTGTGATTTTGCTGAAAGTTTCTGTTTTAGTGTGTCTATGTATTCTTTAATGTGTGTGTATATAAAATAGAACTTTTAATCTTTTTAAAATCTTGAATTATTGTCTTAAAAAAATGACAAATGGAAAACATTTCTAATATATACAATATATAGTATCAAGCTTATTATTATTATGTCAGTTTTAGTTATAAAATATCCATTATCATGTAATAACTAACGATTTTACAGTTTTCAGTTAAGTGAAATACCCATTGAATTTTTATGAAAAATCATAATGAATAACTGTATTCTAATCATTGTTCTGATTTATGTATAGCAAATTTCGTTAAAAGTGGTTTAGGGAGCAGATTCTCTATATTTGAAATTAACGATAGATATATCAGACCATTGTATGATAATATAATTTATCGAACAGTGATCGAAAAAGTTATTGTTCTAGTTAGAAAATGATACTATATAATCGATTTTAATGAACAAAATTGAAATCTAGCAGCCAGAAACTGGCCCAATGCGATTAATTTCATATAAATATTCATACTGTATAAATTATACAATATTCAGATCATTTCAAAATTCAATTAGCCATGCTTTTGGGATTGACATATAGTACATAAATACTTTTCATCATTTTAATTTCTGACGTCATAATTTAAATTTAATGAATATTACAAATCAAAAAATATTCAAATTGAATAAAATCAATGATGCAAGTAGTAATACTGTATAAATAAAATATAAGTATTTATTTAAAACCAGATACTGAATATATTGTAATAATGAATTATTATTGCTCTAATTTATACAATTAATTAATAATATATTATCATCATAATTATTAATACTGTATTTAATAAAAGTTTTATGAATCATTTGATTACAACACTGGAAGATATCTAATGATATAATTGAATGTTAATAAAACAAATATAGCAAGTTAGAAAATAACTCAAAAAAGCATATATAAGGTTATAATTCTGGTCTAAGTATATGTAATTTTATCGGATTTCTAATAACGTATTTAAGAACAATTTTGCTTTAGTTTAATATCTTTATATTTTACTTACAGCTGTAAGTAAAATATAGTTAATTCTAAAAAAGACAGGAGTTCTAATACTAGTTTAATATCTTATTTGTTTCCCTTAATTCTCATGTGGAATGTCTGCGTGGTTGTAAACCGAAATGATAAGGGAATACTTTTATAATTAATAACTTAATATTTATTATTATAAATTTTGTTCGTCAATTTATTGTTCAGAAAATTATCTCTCTTATAACTTCAAAGTAATGAATCTCTCGTCAATTTTATGAGAATACAGTGCATACATATGAATATAACTTGGTTTTGCAAATTTGGTTTATTTTCTTCCAACTGAATAGAAAAATAAATTTATTATTTCGAAGAAATTCATTTTTAAAACCAAATTAAACCAGATACATAAAACTTGAAAGAATAAAAAACCAAATTGATGATTTCAATCTTATTCAATTAAGCTGTGCTTTATAACAGCACAGACCTTCATCGTGTTATTTTAAAGCAATTAAATTATATAAGCTCTGTCGTTCAGTAATGTTTTTTTTTTTTTTATTCCGGAAACAATTAGTCAAATAAAGTTCTACAGATTATCGAAACTTTTATTCAACAATATACAGTAATAGTTTCCGAAACTTCAGTATGCCTACATCCTTATTTTCTTAAAAAAATAAAATAAATTCATTTTGGCAAAATATCCATGAAAAATCTTAACTATTTAAATATATAGTTAATAATAAAAAGCTGTATATACTGTGTGCGCGCAGAATTATGTAATATATTTATTTTGCTATTTTCTCCTAATATTTTATGCTTTATTTAATTAAGACTTTGTTACATGTGCAACTTTTTCTACAACAAATTGTATAATAATCAAAGTCCGGATTACACGATTTACCTGTTTTAATCTAATAACTTATGGAAAAGCAGTTAAGCATGCGAAATGCACATAATCTCAGATTTTATGTTGATGATGATGATGATATTTATATAGATTGTATTACTTTTTCAGCAGCGTACTTAAAATACTATCAAACCCCGATAAGACGCCACCATCCGTTTGGCGACGATTTCAGCGGTTTATCGAAAACACGTGTAGTATAGAAATGAAAATGAACTCTGAATTTATTAAATTTAATTATACAATACGCTTATATTCAATATCTAAACTTAACATTTCTAAAAAAACTATACTCTTTACAGTATAGTATAGTACCGTATATGTATAAGGTAAATGGGGGCAATCGGACATCATTTAAGGATATTAACAATATTTAAGATATTATAACTGGCAACTACATACTATAAGTATGTTATATATTGTATATATATGTGTTTATTTTTCGTCAAACGAATCCATTGAAATGTTAAAGGAACTTGTAATTAAGCTTAAATTTTATCAGCAAAGATGAATTTTTATTTAAACTCTCCATGAAATAATAATTATGTTTTAGTAAATAAGGGTTTATATTTAATCCTTGGTGTCTTAGTAACTTAAAAGCCTTTCAATCATTAGCCGTGTTCACTAATGTGCTGTTGTCGTTTATTTTTTAGTTTTATAACTTTAAAGTGCAAAACTGATGGTGGGGCAAACGGACACATCTCTGTGGGGGCAAAAGGACACACGTGTTTTTTGCCATTTAAAGCTTAAAATGTGTATTTTATTAAATGTTATTGATAGAAGGCTTATATTTATATTATTAGATGGCATTTTGTTGCCTATAGAGCGTATTATTTACTCGCATTCTTTATATTAATTATACTTTTACAGATATGATTCTAAATGGTGAAAGAAATTCAAATCGATGATAATTAGTTGAAAGAAATCGTGATATTCGCTGTGAAAGCTTTTAAAATTGACGGAATTGACGAGGGACGGAATAATTGCAGCTAAAATATATATTATTCTAAATAACACATTAAGAAGGAGAGTTTGGTCCAATGTAGAGATTCCCAAGTTCGGTCAAAACAATAACATTTTTTTTTAAGATAGAAGAAGTTGAAGTTAACAAGTTTGATGCCACCAGCGGAAAAGATTCCCAAGTAGCAAAAATTTCTTTTGTAACTTCTTTAAACTTCAATAAAGAAAATATTTGCCAGGCATACAGAGTGTTATCCATTAAAACTCCATTTTCCCCACCCGCTGGTTACAAATGAATCCAGAGAGCTTTTTATACTGTATATACAGTACAGGTAGCCGTCCTATAACACGGCTTTCTTCAATACGGTTTTTACTTAACACATTTAGAAAATTACATTTACTCTCCTACAATAACAAAACATTTTCACTAATTTTTGTAAATCCATACTAGGGGGACACAATACACACACATAATGCAATCATTGGGAAATACTGTACTTTGCTAAAATCAGTTATAAATGCAATTTCGCTACTTGGCCGTGAGAGAAATAATATACAGTCTATTTTCGATTTAGATTTGAAATTGAATTAATTTTGAAATTGAGTTACCGGTAATTGGCGACAATTGAGTAGTTTGTGTTTCAAACGTTCAGTTCTTGAATAAAAAAAAAAAAAAAAAAAGTTTTTATTCTTCCAACTTGAAAAAAAAAAAAAAAAAAATAAGTTTTTATTCTTCAATAGAAAAATGTGAAAAAGAAGAAAAACTTTTTTATTCATAAAATATTTTTAGGTATATGTTAAAGAACGATTGTTTTCTAATGGGTTAAATTACAAATTTTGTAGAGAGATCAGAAGATGATAAACTTTAAATGCATAAAAAAGTTCAGAAAGTGAAGTTGATATTGTTAATAAGAAAAAAATAACCTTCTCGTTTTAACTAAACAGTGGTAAGAAAGATATAATTATTAAATGAATGTTACATAGGCTGTATACTTTTTTCTTTTTTTTTTGTTTTATGTATATTGTTTTCTTAGGGTCTTACATATATGTTTTTATGTTTCATGTTATTAATATTCGTAATAAAAATTAATTTTCTTGTGTGGAATTAAAGAAATTTATTTGCTTTTAATTGGTTTTGGAACGTAAATCTCCTTTTTGCATTGACTCTAGGTCTCATATAACACGATTTCAAACAAAATGGTGTTTTTTAGGAACCTATCTACCATGTTATAGGAGGGATATTGTCCTGAGAGATATAAGTCACCTTAAATGCCCCTGGCGAATTAACGAGGATAAATACAATACCAAAAGGAATATTTGTTTAGACGTTTCTACTGGCGGATGGCGTCTTATCGCGGTTTGCCTATTCCATTAACACAGGGAAGATCCGTTCCATCAAATTTCTTGGCGGTCAGCGAGAGTGGCGGCTTAACGGAAGACGTCTTATCGGGGTTTGACTGTAATTGCTAATTTTTAACTTCGCATAATATTATCTTA
Organism: Olivierus martensii; assembly: GCA_000484575.1. Lineage (NCBI taxonomy): Eukaryota > Metazoa > Arthropoda > Arachnida > Scorpiones > Buthidae > Olivierus > Olivierus martensii. The sequence continues at coordinate 23,971 of AYEL01062591.1, forward strand.
TATGAAAAAATTGAAGCATTCTAATGAAATAGGAAACTTCTTATGATCTTTTGAAAAAAATAAATTTTTAAATTAAAATAATTTATTGATTCTATTTTTTATTATATAAACAACAATTAAGAGCCTAAAATATACTATTTAAAAAGTTTAATATTATGAACGAAAATTTATATACTTTATATTTCCTTTTAGAGAGAGAGAGATTTCGGAATAGCAGTTTGAATAAAGATATTTACTATATATTATAATCATTTAACATTATACAAAAATAGAAAAATGATGTAAATCGTAGTAGTGTGCTAGCAAATTTGTAGATTATCTCAATGAAAAACTGAAAAGTCAACATAAAATACAATACTTGTATAAGCAAAAAATATTACGACATACAGATGTCAAAATTACACTATTCTCAAATATCATTTAAAACACTTAGTTTTTAAATGAACAAACTTTATCTTCAATCTATATTTTGATATGCAAATAATTTGGTCTCAAATTTTATCAGAATATATATCAAAATATTTATAATTGTTTTTATTTTCACAAAGAGAATACTATATGCAAATCTTGTGGTCTTAATAACAAAATCAAATATTTAATGATTGAATTTTATAATTTTGTCATTTTTTAAACAAGTTTTATAAATAAATATAATTATAAATGTTTAATTCTAAATTTAAAATTTTTCTCTTTTATAAAATATATATATATACTAATCGATCATATATATATTTTTTTCTTTTAAGGTATACAACCATCTTGCCAAAGCAGCAAAGGACGTCTTACGTCTTTATCTCATCAGATCGTCATTTTTTACAATTTAATTTGTGTTCTGATTTACACTTTTTGCAGTTCCTAACATATCGTTTAAAAATAATAATAATGTATATATATATATAAGAAAGCGAAGCATCGTTTAATGTAAGTTAGTAAACACATCATTTTAAAACATAAAAAAAAAACATTCAAAACTTTTAAAGTTAGAATTAAAAGCGAAAAAATATATGCAGTATATATAATTATCATTATATAATTTTTGTTCCAGTTTTCTGTAGTCATGTATATTATTAGTTCCATCTAATAAATTCTGGCATATTATTACAGTTATTATGTAATCTTTACAAACAATTTAAGAAAAAAGTTAATGTTACGCAGTCAACAAGAATGTATTCGAAAGTAGTTTAATTTATATAGTTATATTTTTAATCATTTTTTAGCATTAAAGATTAGCTTATTATTATTATTTTTTTGTTTTGTTTTGCTTTTATGATAAAGCATGTACGATATTTAGCATGGAAGTTGCTATCAAAATGAAATATTGACAGATGTTGCTACGAAATCTGTTCATCACAAGGAAATGACATTACGTCAAGCTTCCTGATATTATTCACTTAGGCTAATAACGTCATAAATAACCATTTGAAATATTAAGTGCAGACTAGATCGAGTTAGATAATTACCCAAAGGAACATTTGATTAAATTGTTATAGAATTATTAAACATATCGAAAGTCGTAAGCGCTGTAAAACGAATTTTTAGTACTTAAAAGTAACGAGTGACGCATTACATAAGAGAAATAATTGTCCTTAATTTTTTTGAATTTGATAAATTAAGAGTGATAAGTTTAAAACTGAAAATTTGTAATTAAACGATGATAAATGTAATTCAGTTAAAGTAACTGTGTTATTTTTCGAAAAAAAAAACTTTTGAAAACAAGCAAATGCAATTATAAAAAATTTTTTTTATCAGGTGAATCTCAAATTTTAGTAAAAAAAAAATTATTGTAAAATATTTACAATAAATCAAAAGCCTTGTTTTCACAATAAAGTTGATATCAACAAGACTATAACATACAATCCTGCAATTTTTCAACATTATTTATAGTTGCTGAATAGCGGTCATCAATAACTATTGAAGGAATGTATATTTCTTTTAAAAGCTATTAAAAGTTTATCTAGAATCGTATCATATTTTCTTGAAATCGATTATTTAATAATTTCAACAAATATAATGATATCTGGTGAATAATTTATGAATTTTCAGTTTAAAAAAATAAATACATAAAAAAAACTATTTAAAATGTTTAACTATTTTCAAATTACCCGTTAGATATAAAATATATCATTATGTTTACTGAAAATAATTTTTTCCCGATATACATTGTTTATTTAACACAAAAATTAACTTTTTATAATTATTACTATTTCGTTTTAATATATTATAAATATTAAATTCTACAGATCACCTAATGAGAAAATAATCTTGGAGATTGTTACTTTTATATTAAAATGCTTTGTTTGCAGTATACGCGGACGATTTTCAAAACAAAGATTAATAATGAATTCTGCATTAGACAATGACACAATGTACTTTTCTGAATATTTTGCAATGATTCAAGTTATGTATATCTAATAAATCTTATCTATATCAACTAATCATATTTTACCACATTTATAATTTTATGGAAATGAAATATAATATTCAATAAGAAGTTCGACTCACGGTGCGTGGTGTATAGCGCACCGTGAGTCGCTGTTTATATAAAAAATATAACATGAGTCGATGTTTATATAAAAAATATAAACATTTCTTTAATTAAAAACTTTGCTGACGCCATTTTAAATAGTCCCCTAGCGTCATTCACCGAAGAAAAACTTCGATGCGTCCGATGCACAAACCGGTTTAAAACGTTTTATCTTCAACTGCATTTTTTGGAACGTTTGCCTAAATCGGTTTATAAACCGTTGAGTTTAGGAACGTACCCTTAGCGCACAACCAAGATGGCTGCTCACATCTAGACTACATATCGATATATAGATCGTTGGAAATATATTACTAGACAATCAAATTCAGTGGAAACATAAGTGGAAACAGGCCTTTAGTGTAAACTGCTGAGCTGTTTTTCGGCGGCGGAAAACTAAAACGATAAAATACTGCTACCGCGCTAGTGAAAACCAATCTTTAATACTTCCGCGTGGCCGGATCGTCAGACTGCGATGGGACGTTATTCTACAAAAAACATTGCAAAAACATTTTGGATATCAAGTACGCCCGTATTTAGACGAAACATTTCCTGGTAGATGGATAGGATGGAGAGGAACAATCGAATAGCCATTTCACTCACCCGATTTAAGTCCGTTTGACTTTTTTTGGTGGAGTCATATAAAAAAATCAGATGTTTGTAAACAGAACAGGGCATATGGAGGATGTGCAGAAACAAATAAGGAACGAAATTCCTAGTATTTCACCTAACACTTCGATTTGTTGCAAAATGTCGAATCTAACAACTGTTGTCTTTATTATCGTTTTCCAAAACTAACATTTGAGTATCTTAGTAAAGTTTTTGCAATGTTTTTTGGAGAATAGCATCCCATTGCCGTCTGACAATCACCACGCGGCTGCCATAATGTTGAGGTAAAGTCAACATGGGTCTTTTTGAGGTTTTCCTTAAAGATAAAATAGGTATGTGCTACATCACTGAATTCAGGATGAAATGCTCTTTTCAAACATGGTCAAATTGATCCCTAGTGCCCTTTACAAAAAGTGAAGTTTGTCTTGGATCTCGAAAACAAATGACGATATAAAATTGAAAAAATATAGATAGCCCACGCGGCTGCCATAATGTTGCGGTAAAGTCAACATGGGTCTTTTTGAGGTTTTCCTTAAAGATAAAATAGGTATGTGCTACATCACTAAATTCAGGATGAAATGCTCTTTTCAAACATGGTCAAATTGATCCCTAGTGCCCTTTACAAAAAGTGAAGTTTGTCTTGGATCTCGAAAACAAATGACGATATAAAATTGAAAAAATATAGATAGTTGGATGTAAACATATCTAACATCATGCCAAATTTCAAAGAATTCTGATAAATCGTTTTCAAAATATTTAGCTGTTTGCATATATTTCAGCCACCCTGTATATAGTACTTAGTATAATATAGTATGTTATATATATGATATGTACTATATATACTATATATACATAGTATGTATATATAGTACTTACAAGTTAGTTTATATAACATAGTACTTATATATATTATATATATATATATAATATAATATTTCATTTCTTGATTTAATGGGTTGACAAATGGATAGCCTCGAAACATGAGAGTTTTTTCGCAACGGCATTCAACAGTTACCTGAAAGATGGGCAAAAGTATTGGCCAGTGATGGACAAATACTTTCATTGATGTATTTATTTTCATTCTTTTTTAAATAAAGACTCTTTTTTCGAAAAAAAACAGCGAGAACTTTTTCACACACCTTATAATTAATTGTAATTAATACATACACTATAACAGAAATTAAAAGAAAATATATAAACATGAATAAAGTAAAATTAGAGTCTACTTAGATGGTAAAGTGTATTTACATGGTCCATATATAAAGAACTTTAGGGTTCAAAGATTCAAGAATTATTATTTATTGCAAAAAGCCATACTTTCAAGATGTTTTCTGCTCATTAGTTATATTTCCTATTTGAACACACTTGACTATCTCTGTTTCACATTAGAGATAGTCAAGTGTGATTAGGAAATATTCAGAATGGGTGGTACATGATTGTTATTTTGGCTTTGTTCAATTTTATATTTGTCATTTCTCATATGACATTTTTTGCTAAAATGATTAAGTCTTCCTGTCTTTGTCATTCTTATGCTCAATTAGTCTTTTATGGAGGTTCCTTTTGATAATTCCTATATAATATTGTTGAACCTGTTATATAGGATTGTTTTTGACAGGAATGAAACTGACAGCAATAACAAATATAACAGTACTCTTTCTGCACATAATGACTGCATCCAGAATGAATTTATAACAGTATTTTTTTCTATGAATAGCTTGGGACCAGTAAAAAAAGCCAGCAAAGAGACCAGGAATAAAAACTAACTTTTAAAAGAGGCTCTGCAATGTTTGGAATACTAAGAAACAAGAAGAGTGATTCCATTAAACACCATTAATTAACAATGTCCTTATGGTCCTTAGATGTTGCTGCTGAATAGCTCAACACTGTTAAAAAAAAGCAACAAAAGACCAAGGTAAAAAATAACTTTTAGAAAAGGTCCCACAATTGTTGGGGTTCTAAGAAATGATAAGGACTGGTATGATAAGAAACATAAGAGATTTATGTGCCAAATTCCCTTAATTATGGCCCTGGGGCTCAACAATATTATATTGGTGTTAATAAGAGGAATCTTTTTTAGAGACTTGATGAATATAAGAAAGACATAAAGGAGAGAAGATTTACCACCATATTAGCAAATATGTCATATGAAGACAGCACAAATATAAAGTGGAATGAAGTCAATATTATAAAATCACATTCTACTCATTTGAAATGCGTAATGAGTGAAACATTAGAAATAATAGTGTGTGCTCAAATAGAAGAAATTAGGTTGATGCATAATTCCATAGCATTTTAAATATAGGTTTATTAAGTTTGTTTGTTTAGTGTTTTATTTATGAAATTCAGTTAAAAATTTGACCAAATCAAGCAAGCAACTATTCAACAATGTAATCTTCATCATTGTCAATAACTTTCTTCCAACATTGGGGTAGTTTTTGGATCCCCGTCTGTAGAAATCTGTTGGTTTTGAGTTTAGGAACATCAATCCAAGTTTTGTAAAGTTCACAGATGTTTCTAGCCGCTTTTACTGCACTCGAATCTCAGTTAAACTCGTACAGCGTAATATGTTGGAAATGTTCGATTTTCTCGACCTGACACTCCATCTTCAACAGCGAAGAAATAACAATCGTTTGTAACAATCTCGCTGACAGCTCGTATTCCACAAGACAACACTTCAAAGTAAACAGTGACAATGTAAAAACGGTAAACAAATGAACAGCAATGCAATGTTGCCAGGCAAAATCAGAACACTACGGAATTATGCATCAATCCAATATAATTAATGAGCAGCAAGTCAATACATCTCAAAATCACAGCTTTTTGCAAAATATGTAATTCTTAATTTTTTGAACTTTATTTAACCCACTGAAGTCTGCAATTTATTGCCTAATTAATATATATGTTACAGGATAAACCCTAATTTAGGAAATATCAGAATTTCCTAGTCAAAATGAGAATGTCCTAATGCTGGTTCGGACGTTCTAGTATTTTCTAGGCTGAATATGAAATATCGAACATTTATTATTCAAAGTCCGGAATTTCTAGTTTTTCCTAGTCAAAACCCAAAGTAGCAAACAGTCAAAAGAAAAGTGTTTATTTTTCATGTATTCCCCCTCAGAGTTCGATATTTGCCAGCAGATATTTCTTTCTTTAGAGAATATCAGCCAGGATAAACAAATCTCATTAAGGAAGGCTAAAATCTGTGCCAACGGAAGTACATAGAGCTGAATCCGCTTTAAATGTACGAAACATTGTGTATTTAAATTACGTCTGTGCAAAAAAGTATAACATTTTATGTAATTCTAAATGCCACAAAAACCTACCTTGCAAAAATAAAGAGATACCTAGTTGTGTTTTTCAAATTTAAAAATTTTTTACTTTATATTTTATGTTGAACTTCGACTAATAAAAATATTAAAATATTTGTCCATAAAAAATAAAAAATTTGCAATTTCAGTTCTTTAAAGTCAACCGTGTAATAATGAGAGTTAGTTTTATTTTCAATTTGTCTTATTTCATTTTCTCAACAACAGAAAATAACAATGAAATTGTTATTTTCTGTTGTTGTAATAAAAGAAATATGAATTATGTTCATTATAATAATGCTTTTTTATCAATTAATCAACTATTTTTATATTCACAGTATTACCATAAATACAAAAATAAAATAAAAAAAATAACTACAAACCTGTTATTTATTTTGCAAGGTAGGCTTTTGTGGCATTTAGAATTAACAAAATGTTATTCTTTTTATAACATAATTCGTATACACAATGCTTAGTGCATTTAACACGGATTTAGCCCTATGTATGTACTTCCACTGGCACAGATTGCAGCCTTGATTTAGCCCTATATACGTACTTCCACTGGCACAGATTGCAGCCTTCCTCAATGAGATTTATTTATTCTTGTGAATATTCTCTAAAGAAAGAAAATTCTGCTGGCAAATATCGGAAACTGAGTGAGAATACATGAGATATGAAGACTTTTGTTTTAACTGTTTGCCACTTCAGGTTTTGACTAAGAAAAACTAGAAATTCTGGACTTTGAATAAGAAATGTTCGGCATTGGTTTTAACTGTTTGCCACTTCGGGTTTTGACTAGGAAAAACTAGAAATGTTTAACTGTTTGCCACTTCGGGTTTTGACTAGGAAAAACTAGAAATTCTGGGCTTTGAATAAAAAATGTTCGACATTTCGAGTTCGGGCTAGGAAATTCTAGTATTTCCTGAATTCAGGTTTGTCCTGTAACATATCAAAAAATTCACGTTGTGAAATCTCGCTTAATTTTCATCAAAATCTTTTAAAATTTTTACTGTTTATTACTGTTTGATTTGCTTTCAATCATTGCTAAATACCTTATTCTAACTTTTAAATATAAGTAAATCAAAGCACTTACAGCAGTATAGGAAAACTTGAATTCAGAAATTGAACTAACATTTTCGGCCCTTCACGCCATCATCAGGTTCGATTCTTTCTGGAACTTTCAAATCACAATAGAATACTCATGAACATTGATTAAATACGATTCTGGTTAAAGTTTAAAAAGTTGCTAATTTACTTTTTTATATAATACTATAATATGTACAGTCGGTTCCATAAAGTTTTGTACCTAAGCGGAAGGTTTCGGCTTCAATCCAATAGTTCAAAAGCAATGTGATTCATCAGTTCAGGCAAATCATTCAAACTCTCCGTGTATCGGGTGATTCCATTAACTTATGTCATAGCAATGGGGGTGGGTAATTTTAATTACACGTGTTAATTTTTTTTGTCTGCAAGATGATTTTGGATGTTCTGTAGGGAATTTTTGTTTTATTAATAATGTACTAATCTATTTTGTTATTAATGAAACAAAAATAGTGCATATTATCACTAATATTATATGCGCAACCAAGAGTTAAGTTGTTATACCACTCGCTATTGAATAAAACAAGAGTGACAAAGAGGTGTATCAAAGTCATAATCCTGAAACATACGTTTTCGGTGTATTTGAAGTTTATGTTATTTACGGTAATAATGCCAAAAGCTGTAGATAATAGCTAATTATATACTTGAAGAGTATCTACATATGGAAATTATTTTCATGTAGTTTACACCATTTACAGAAAACATTCTGGTTTCTAATAATGGCATTTTATTTTGGTTTAGTCTGAACAATCTCACAGTTGGGTAACTGTGGGCTATGAGTTAAACATCAATTGTAATATATTTATTTCTGCACATTTGAAGTTCATAGCAATTTTGAATTATATTTGGGTTTATTTGGATCATATTTTACCTAGCTAGGAAATTTCGGTAACCTTATAATACAGTAGAAAGATATTTAGCTTCTTGTTCATTATTAATGGAAAATTTGGTTTATGATTGTTAATAATATGAATAATATATATTGTATTCATACTATTAATGAAGATCAAATGTTTAATAGAACAAAATTACTTTATTATATCACTAAATTTTCTCACCAGTTAACTTAATCATCATCAGAAAATAACAAATTGGAATGCCTGATTTGATCAATAATTTTATTCATACTTTCTATTATTTTCTGTAAAAATGCAGTTTCTTATATTTTTAACAATAAATACGATTTAAATTGAAAATTTTAAAATCCTTATAATGTAATGAACTACATATATCTGGAAGTGATATCCATTAAATATATAATAAAAATTCAAGGCTTATATAAATTATAATATTAGAGTAAATAGTACCGGTAACTTTAAAAATGAAATTACTTAATGCTATTAGAAATGATAATAAAATTATATTTTGCTTTTTTTCTTAAATATAGTAAATAAACTAGCACGAATTAGTTATAATCCTTCTCGTTCAAACTTAGGCAAACTACAATGTTTTCACTAAAACACGTGACTACGACGTCACGTGAATTTTGTCCATTGTAGAACACAGCGTAGCTAGATAATACTAGCTTATCGGATAAAAGGGTGGATAAAGAGACCAATACTCGATAGTAATTCTTAAAAAAATGCTGATAGCTAATGACGCAGTTATATGGAATTTCTTAAATGCTTTTATGTTTTGTTTTTCCGAAAGATGTTTAAACCTATCAATATTAGAAAATATTAAAAGATTTTAGCAAATACCGGAGTTTAATAAATGTAAAAAAGAAATTATTATGTAGTATCTAGTTTATTCAAACTTAAAATATAAAATAAAGCGAAGTCAGAAAATTTATTTTTTAAATTTTAAAGCATCTTTTAGAACCTCAGATGAACACATCACCATATTGCACATTTGTCTGGAAAATGTTTAAACCGTTTATATTTTAATTGCATTGTTTAAAATTTAAACACAAACTAATATGTTGACCAAAGAAAAAAAAATAATGTTTCTCCAAACAAGATTCGAACTCGGCTCCTCGGAACAGTAGGCAGATGCTCTACCGATGCTGCTATCAGTCTCTATCGCTTATTCTTGTCAGTTTAGAGCACGTGACGAGCACATCTCGCATGTATACTTCCCCTCCCTATTCTCAGTCACAACAGACAAAGTCCATTTGAAACTGTCTTGAATCTCGGTACAAGTACCTGACTTTACAGTTGATCAACTTCCAGTGAGCTTAGCCCCTACGAGGTAGGTACAAAACTAACTTATTGGTAACTGTATTTTCACCGCTCTGCAGGAGTCCGCGAATAATGATACTTAGCCCCTACGAGGTAGGTACAAAACTTTATGGAACCGACTGTACACAGGATCAGAACAGCAGATGGACATGATTTCTATATAATACTGTAAATAACCGTCCAACATTTTCTCGTGATTAGCGTGCAGCTTTTCTGTGCTAGAAATATCATAAAATATGTGATTAGAATATTCATTAATTAATAGTTAATTTTTTTTTAAATATTTAAGCATTGTTTTCCCTGTGTGGTTCTATGGTTTGTTACAAAAGCTCTATTTTTATTTTCAGTTTTCTAGCAAATTTTGTCTATCACCTATTTACCAACACCATGGCAGTACGTGATAGACAAAATGAGCTAGAAAACCGAAAATAAAAATAGCGCTTTTGTAACAAACCATAGAACCGTACAGGGAAAACAATGCTTAAATATTTAAAATAAGATTAACCATTAATTAATGAATATTCTAATCGTATATTTTATGATATTTCTAGCATGGAAAAGCTGCACGCTAATCACGAGAAAATGTTGGACGGTTATGTACATATTATAGTATTATATAAAATAGTAAATTAGCAATGTTTTAAACTTTTAACCAGAATCGTATTTAATCAACATTCATGAGTGTTCTATTGTGATTTGAAAGTTCCAGAAAGAATCGAACCTGATGATGGCTTGAAGCGCTGAAAACATTAGTTCAATTTCTGAATTCAAGTTTTCCTATACTGCTGTAAGTGCTTTGATTTACTTATATTTAAATGTTTATTACTGTTTTTCATGCTCATTCTATTGATGTGAACATTTTTTTTTTTTAATTTTATATTTTTCACAACTTCCTCAATCTTGTATAAAAGAAATGAAGTCATTATTTTTGGTATGAAATCTTAGCCATCCAATGAAATATTTGTTATTTTAAATAGCAGAAAGCCTTCTAATTAAAAGATGCTATGAATGAAGGAAATCTGACCATATTTTAAAAATTTATTGATAAAAAATGACGTATTATGCAAATTTTTAATATGAAATCATGTTGTATAATTAGTTTGATAAGTAACAAATTTATTGAAATATTGTCATTTTTATTAATAAAATATATTTATAGGTTTGTTTTTTCTTCATGTCAATAATTTTTATTTTTTTTATAAATTTTCGAATTTATATCAAAAACTCCAACATATGTTATGAAAATTGTCCCCTCTCATACATAAACATGTATAATATTCTTTACTCTAATTGTCCTGCAGAGGTTTTGTTGACACACTACACCCAATACCACATGCAATGCACCAAAGTAGGCTTGATTGCAATTTCCCAGGAAGTGACTGGCTGCCATAAAACAATAAAAGTATCACAATCCTTTATATAACCCGAGGGTGTTTATGTTCAGATTTTCTCGTTTTTTGCATATTAATTGCTAAAAATAAAAAAAAAATTGAACAAATAAGAAACAATATTGTTTATTTTAACAGAATTAATCAATATTTTTTGTATTATCGACAATATTTTTTCAGTTTTACAAATTCTAGAGAGCTCATCATATGAAAATTTTACTTTTCACTTAAAATTACAAAAATATCTATCATAAAAAAGTAATTAAAAAGAAAACTTTGGCATTTGAAAAATTTAGGAACCATCATTGGGAGCTCATATTTTTCTATCAATATTCACAAAAAACTGATCTGCGATAGCTACATTAATTAAGTCAGGACTGAATTTTTTAAACCTTCTTTTTATTCTACTTTTTTTTATCATTTTTTTTATTCTACTTCCATGATGTGTATACACATCAACAGATCTTAATAAGTTAAAGCTGTTATATATGAACCATGTTTGAATAAGTGTAACTATTTAAATGAACTATATTTATTTTCTATTACAGGTAGTCTTTGATCTATGATAACTTTATACTTATGACAGCGATGTCATCAATAAATTGTGCTGTGTTGGTCAATGAAATTGACCTGGATTCGATTCTGAGATCCAGTAGTCTGATATATGGAAAATGTCCTTTTTTATGTATGATTTTTGTAATTGTGTATGTTAATTAAGATAATATATCCTCCTCGGATGCCATGTGTCCCATGAGACACATGGCATCTGAGGTGTTTAACTGCATTAAAATTTTATTAAATTTATTTTTCTGAAAAATTAATTAACATTTTGGAAAACATTGTACATTTTTTCAAAAACTTGCATGCCTAAAGACCCAATGTGTCCCATAAGACACATCAAATTAAAAAAAACTAACCATGAGATTTTGAAAATTACATATTTTATAAACAAACATGATTGTATGTGTCAATAAAACTCAAAATTTCCCAAAATAAATAGGTTTTTTTTGTAGTGGATCTGAGGAGGATATAGTATTCTAGTAAATATTAGTAGTGAGAAATCCATAAATTTAGGTATTTTCAACTTAGAATGACAGAGTTCAAAATTTTTGAAACCAAACTCCGTCATAATTAGAGGACTCTATAGATTATAGACTTTGTTTTATTCCAATCATAAAAACAACCACTTGCTTTAAATCTCTATAACTATCCAAAAACGCACTTCTAGCAAGGTATAAGATGATTTTAATCAAGTAAAATGTTTTCGGACTTCATTAGAGTCCATCATCAGTACAACATTCATATCTACATTGTTCTAATATTCACACAACGTTATAGAACAAATTTTGAACAAATGTTTGATTACATTTTATAATAACAATTTTGAAAAAGAACATAATATTCTAAAACTAACAACATCAGAAGTATTAAAGTAACATATAACTTTAGCAGAATAATTAAAATTTTAAAGTTTATTTTTAAAGTAACATATAACTTTAGCAGAATAATTAAAATCTATAGATATATACATATTATAAAGGATAAAATGATATACATAGATAAAAATAGTAAATATATACATATACATACACATATATATATATATATAAAATCACATAAAAAAAAAGACATAAATCGGACATATATCCTCCACAAGAACTGGGGGGTATGGGGGTTCATCATGTCCAAAAATCACATCAGTTGTATCATCATATAAATAGGGACATAAGATTATTAATGACCCTACGGATAAGATTATTAATAGGCTCAATAATATCCTAAGGTCTAAATGCTTCCTGAGCGTGTGGAAAGTTAAACCTGTAAGATGCCCAATTGCACCCCGTTTGTTTGGTTATATTAAGGCGCATAAGAACCCTATCTCGATCCGTCCAATGGTGGACAAACAATTGTCCGCATTATACAAGTTGGAGAAGACTATAGCTATATGGGCTATAAAACATATCAAAGGGTACCGTCATAAACTCATCGCTTGAATTTTTAGCTAGCTTATTAGAAGTCAGACCGCTGCCACAAGAGACTTACACAGTAATGGATTACAAATCCTTATATCCATCTATACAGCAACCACCTGCTACCTTAATGTTATATAGGTTCATAATAGAACACCTACCTCAATCTGAATGTCACCATAGTTTAATAAGGGATGTTTGCCATCTCATCACGTATAACTCCTATTATGTATTCCGTGGAATTATTATCTTCAGAGGACAGGGGTTCCCATTGGTGGGCCACTAGCCGGGGTGATGGCAGAACTTGTGATAAGGTTTAAAGAGACTTCGGTTTTGGAACTATTTAAGTCTGAACTCAAGTTATACCTACGATATGTAGATGACGTTTGTGTTGTATGGAAAGGTATGAGTTCAGAGGAACCGAAGGCTGACATGCTCACTGACCATACCCTAGGACTTAAAATTAAAATAGAACAGGTCTCTTCTAGTGCCTTCCACTTTCTAGACTTACATGTAAACATGGAAATGGGGATTATATTACGAACATTTATAAGAAGCCTACCTATAAGTTGGTTATGATCCCAGCATGGTCAAACGACCCCTTTTCCTATAAGCTAGTTGTATTTCGGTCCATGTTTGCTAGAGTTTGCACGCATATTATTAAGTGGAGTGATAAACAAAGAGAAATACAATATATCTTAGACCAAGGGAGGAAGTATGGCTATAAATTTTTGTTTGAACTTGCTAATTGAGCTGATTTAGTGTATATGATATTGAGCAAGTTGTTTACGTGTTATATATAAATACAGGGTAATGATGGGGGTATGGAATAAGATCTATAGTCACTTATAAGATCCCTGTCCAAGACCAACTACTAGACAATTGGCTCTGACACACGTAGATTTGTAGATGTTGTGTATGATAAGACACTTAGTAAGATTTGTAATAAGATGAAGTCTTCTAATTATAAAATAGCGTGGAAGAGAGGGAATACTATATATGATAGCCTGAGGAATGCGAAAGACCTTATACCAAATAATAGAAAGGCGGGTATCTATGAGATCCCTTTGGTTAATAACGATGAGAGATGTCTGCAATACTATCTAGGCAGTACTTCTAGGAATATTTCTAAACGACTTAGTGAACATAAAGCGGATATTGTGTCGGGGAGAGTAACAACGGCCTTAGTAGCCAAGTTCTATGAACAGGATATTAATATTGATTGGGACAATGCTAGAGTGGTAAAGACTATATATGATGGAAGAGGCATGTAATTACGCATTTATTAATTATGCATGAGGCTATAGAGATGGTCAAACATACAATGTTTAAAAGTCTGATTAATGATAATATCCCAGATGACCTGCCATTGTCATGGATATGGGCTGCTATAAACAAGATATAGTTCTGTTGACCTTTATGATTATATACAAGGTTCCTTATCTAATCTGATTATATGTTATGCAGACTGATACTGTTTTGTCCCTATTTATATGATGATACAACTGATGTGTTTTTTGGACATGATGAATCCCCATGCCCCCCAGTTCTTGCGGAAGATATATGTCTGATTTATGTCTTTCTTTGTGTTTTTATATATATATATATATATATGTATATATTTACTATTTTTATTTATGTATATCATTTTATTCTTTATAATATGTATATATCTATAGATTTTAATTATTCTGTTAAAGTTATATGTAACTTTAATACTTTGATGTTGTTAGTTTTAGAATATTATGTTTTTTTTTCAAAATTGTTATTATAAAATGTAATCGAACATTTGTTCAAAATTTGTTCTATAACGTTGTGTGAATATTAGAACAATGTAGATATAAATGTTGTACTGATGATGGACTCTAATGAAGTCCGAAAACATTTTACTTGATTAAAATCATCTTATACCTTGCTAGAAGTGCTTTTTTAGATAGTTATTTGTTTTATCCTCTTAATCTGTGCAACTGTGATAATATATTTAGAATACTATCTTTAAATTTGTATTTTGAATTGTTCTTTTATTAGAAAAGAATTTCTTACTTGTGCTGATGAGAGTATGTCAATACCAAAAGCATTTTATAGCTTTAAATAGAGTTTTTTAGCATATTTCTGTTCCAGGATTGTTTGTTTTTGGTCTTATTTAAGGGTGGAGGAAAAGTCTGTACCTCTTCAAATAACTTAATAATTATCATAAACAATGATAAAACAGCACTATTTTGCAGTAAAGGAAAATTTTTTATTCATAAAACTTTGCTAACGTTTTCAGTCTAAGACCATCATCAGGCACAATTCCAATATTAATGGAATTTAGAATTCTGTTAATATTGGAATTGTGCCTGATGATGGTCCTAGACCGAAAACGTTAGCAAAGTTTTATGAATAAAAAATTTTTCTTTACTGCAAAATAGTGCTGTTTTATCATTGTTTAATATACAAGTTTAAGCAGTTTGCCAGATAGATTTTATAACTATCATAATTTCAAAAATCTGTTAATGCCAACAAATAGAAAGTCATAGGTGGTCTATCCACAAAGATAACCTTTAAATGATCTGATTATGCAAATGAGTACCACTACAAATCTTATTTCATAAACTGTAGCAGATAAGAAAAAATTTCCAATTACAATCTTGTTCAGCATTCAGTTCTGAACACTGTAAAAAAGTCATCAAAATTGGATGAATAGTTCACCCAAAAATGAAACAAAACATTTTTACATGCAAATGTTTTATGAATAAAAAATTTTTCTTTACTGCAAAATAGTGCTGTTTTATCATTGTTTAATATACAAGTTTAAGCAGTTTGCCAGATAGATTTTATAACTATCATAATTTCAAAAATCTGTTAATGCCAACAAATAGAAAGTCATAGGTGGTCTATCCACAAAGATAACCTTTAAATGATCTGATTATGCAAATGAGTACCACTACAAATCTTATTTCATAAACTGTAGCAGATAAGAAAAAATTTCCAATTACAATCTTGTTCAGCATTCAGTTCTGAACACTGTAAAAAAGTCATCAAAATTGGATGAATAGTTCACCCAAAAATGAAACAAAACATTTTTACATGCAAATCATGTCACATGCTCTACCATATTTGGTTCTGGAAATTTCTGGAGGTTTCCATAATAGTGGCATTTTCCTCTTCAGTTGGTATAAAAAGTCACATTCAGACACACCCAATTCACTGCACAGGTACAGTATAATGATTGAGTACACAATGAAATGACTGCCATGGTCATATGCTATGGTGTGCTAATGCGAATGTTACTGCTGTAATTCTACTTTATCAGGAAAGATATCTATCAGCATGAACGCTTAGAACTATCATATATCAACTCCTTGTGAAATGCCCAAGATCAGGTTGCCCACAAACAGCAACTAATGCAGCTCCAATAACTTTCATTCTTGCATAATAACAATAGAGAATTTTCAAGGCTACATCATTACTCCTTATACAGAGATTTCTATTGACACTTACAAGGAGAGGGCACAGTCTGGGAAATGAACTTTGGAATCAAACTTTGAGTGGTGGTAGTTTACCCTTCATGTATAAATATGATAAAATATTAGCGTGCACTATTCAGTCAATTCCGAAAAATTGGATTCGAAGTTTTCATAGCTGTTATATATAATAAAAAATGTGCGAACACGTCAGAGTGCCGAGTAGCCAAGGCGGTAGCCTGCTGTCCATCGGTGCTGATTTCCGATATGGGCTGCGGGTTTGATGATCAGTCTGCGAATATATGTTTTTTTTTTTCATTACAATTATAAAGCCCTGGTTTAGAAGAAGACCTGAGCTCAGGCCGAACTCTGAATTGCAGAGTTGCCAGAACCATTAGGTTTAGTTTATAATTAGTATTATTGATCTTTGTTAGAATTCGTGACTTTGCAACATTATAAATTTAAATATTTATAAAATACGAAGGAATTAATTAATCAAAAATTATTAAACTTAAACGAATGCATTCTATGTTTATTGTTTGAAAATGTTATGTATTCTGTTCTTTTGATTTGTAAGTGTTGAAGATTGCTTCTTTAAGTCAAAAGTACTTTACAAAGCTGTAATACTGTTTTTCCACTTGAAATTTGGTGTTTATTGATTTTATTTGTTTACTACATAAGTGGATAATGATAAATTTGCCAGGCTCATAGGCAAATTGGCTGCGACATAGGGGGATCCTAACCAGGGCCATGTAGGTTATAGAGTATAAAATTGTTTTCGTGGAAACTACCAATAATTAAACATCATAATATTTACAATTAATTCTGTTCTATATATGTAAACTTTAATTATATACAGGAACCAGAATGATATTTTCGTAGAAGCACGGAAAACAAAAGATATTTCGACATTTTGCACAACAAATAAATTAGGATTTTTTAAAACAGCAAGTGTTTTGAGAAGATCCATGGGAAAGCAAACCTCGTTGACATTCATAAATATCTGTCTTTCGTTAGAAAATTTGGAAGCATACCAGACGTCAGGGTTTTAAAAATAAGTCATCGGCAACTGGCACGTTTGCATCAATCTAACCAGTAAAAATATGCACATATATGTAAAATGTTATAGATAATTAAAAATCTTTTTGGGAAAAAACTTAAGATTTAAAGACTTCTCAAAAACAAATTAATGAAAAATTATGCGATAAAATATTTCTTTATGTAAATATTTTTTTAAATAAAACGTATAAAATAATAATTGTAACGAAAAAAATATATATTTGCAGACCACTCATCAAACTCGCGGCCCATACCAGAAGTCAGCTCCAACGGACAGTGCTACTCTGTGTTCTGACGTGTTTGCACATTTTTTATTATATATAACAGCTATGAAAACTTCGAATCCATTTTTTTGGAATTGGCTGAATAGTGCATGCTAATATTTTATCATATTAAGACATGAAGGGTAAACTACCAACACACACAAGTTTGATTCCAAAGTTCAATTCCTCCAAACCGCGCCTTCTCCTTGTGAGATAATTGATTCCAAAGTTCAATTCCCAGACCATGCCCTCTCCTTGTTAGAGTGTCAATAGAAGGAAAGGCTGTGAGGAACTCATCCATCAAGCTCAATTGTTCTTGGGTGCAGATGGAAGTCATTTTGAGCACAATCTTGATTAGTTTTTGCTTGTTGATTAGGCTCTGTCTTTTCAATTTATTGATTTGGGTTGCTATGTTTTGGTGTTTATTACATATCAGAAATAAGTGTCAACCTTTTGCATGTAAAAATGTTTGCTTCATTTTTGGGTGAACTATTCATTCAATTTTGATGAAGTTTTTGTAAGATGCTTAGAATTGAATGCTGAACAAGTTTGTAATTAAAAATTTTTCCCTATCTGTTATGCTTTATGAGATAGGATTTGCAAGTCATTTGAAAGTCATCATCAGGTAGTTCATCCCATGATTTCCTATTTATTGGCATTAACAGATTTTTGAAATCAATGATAGTTATCAAGTTATTTCTGCAGACTTTTCTTCCACCCTGTATATTAAAAAATATTGAATATAATTCTTAAATGATTTTATGCAATTTATTGAATAAATAAAAGATATCTCACTATATAAATTTTTGATCAAAAATTGGAACTTAATTTTGAATGGAATACAATCATAATGAATTATTAATTTAGGTCATTGATTCCTGTTATGGAACTTCAGGACCTTGTGGAGCGATATAATATCAGAATTTCTGACACCAGTCTAGTATTGGTGTGCGACACTAAACCAGAGGTTGGCGACCTTTTTCAATAGGAAGGCATATTTTAGAAATGCGGGAGTTCAGTAGGCGCCATGGGAATTTCAGCAGGCATTGTAGCACGCAATGGCTGGATAGAATATACGAGGATAGTGGGGGCAGAAAATAGTTCACTATATGTGACATCAGATGTCTCTAGTACTCAAAAATTAATTCATCTAGTCATCTAGTGTTATATAGATGTCGCCAAAATTCAGTTTTCGTCAAAAATTTAATTGTACAATTTGTACAATTGTTAAATGGCAAAGATAAATTCAAAGTGCACAATTGAAAAAAATTTTTACTAAAATTATTCATTACAATTATGAGTATTTGTTGTTCAAGTATCTAAAATTTACATTTCGGATATTTGAACTGCGGGCACTTAAAAATTGCTTCGCGGGCACCGCGTTGCCAACCCCTGCACTAAACAAACAGTCTGAGCCTACAAGCAGTATGTGGCTTGTGAATAAGGACGGAAGAATGAACTCTGTGTAGCACTTATGACTCAGAGACTACGGTGTAATGACCAGACTCCATTTTATTGAGAGAGATTCTTCACAAGCTTTGATTCTGCAATGTTAGGCTTAATGTTGATGCTACAGGGAAAATAAATACCTGTTCTTATTCTTGTAGAGATCACTATATCTTGTTCAATGAATAATAGTTCTTTAGAAAAGTGCAAACACAGAGTAATAGGTGACACTTGAGGGCGACTCTTTTGTATAACCTCCGCGTCCTTCGTTGAAGAAGACCTTCGAAACAAGTTTGTGACTTTCGTTGGAGGAAGACTCTCAAGACGATTTCCTGAGAAGACTCTCGGGACGAGATATTGGTTGAGGAAAGACTTTAGGCTTCTTTATTTGTCCTTCGTTGAAGGAAAAACTTTTTACTTTTCTTGGAGTAAGGATTTTGTTGAAGAAAAATCTTTTGACTTCTTCCTTGGGTTGAAGATCTTTTCTGACTTCAGAGTCTTTCTCCCGCACTTATATAGCAGAGGTACATATACATGCATCCATTGTGCAGATAACAAATTTCCTACGGTTAGAGGACATGATTAATTAGGAAGGCGATCTCACATATGGATGTTTTGTGTCGATCTAGCTTCTTTTTCCCTTTTTTGGAATTGATAAAAGAGTTAGATAAGTTTCTGCTTCCTCTGACAGAAGCAAAATTTTACTAGATCATTACTAAAAAGTTTTGTTTTCTTATCAAAATCATAACATAACAGATAACAATCTCAGTCTATTTGGACTGCTTTAAACCTGTTACAAAGGTTGGAAATGGGGTTGGATCTTTACTCTGTGGAAGAGTGAATTTCAATTTGCATTATTTTAAAGATGCATTATGTTTTTTATCTCTGTAATTATATAATTTAAATAGTTTTTTTTTTTTTTTGTATATATTTATATAGATGACGATGATTATTTATATATAGTTTTTATATTTGATTTTATAATATCAAAAAATTAAGAAATACAATTTTTAAACTGAATTGTTGTTTATAAAAAAGGTATGGAGCTTAGAAGAAGAAATGAAAATTGAACCTTCATCAACTGATGATTCAACATTAGTGAAATTATTGGAAGTGTTAGGTCCATCAACTCCTACCACAACAGTGGTAACAACACCAGATTTAAATGAAAAGATGGCTATTAGTGTAATTCAACAACAGCTTATGAGTTATGAACTACCAAACAGTGCTGTATCTCAGTCAGCAGTTCCTGTATCTGCTGGTCAATCATTACCATTACTTTCATCATCAGGATCATCAGCTGGTCCAGTACCTCCTCTAGTAATGTCACCTTCACCATTATCACCCAATGCATTTCCTACTACTGGTCATTACAAGTCAGGCACTCAACCACCAGCTTATGGTAGTACAGTAGTGCCTAATCAAAGGCATCGTATGCTAGCACCAGTAGTCCCCAACAGTCAACAAGTTAATGTTAATGTGCCTGTTCAGAGGGCACAATTTCCTGCTGGAATTTCCAATGTACCTGTACCACCACAAGTAAGTAATCAAAATTAATAAGTTAAGCCTAACAATTAGAACTGAAAATCAGAATAATCAAAATAATTAAATTTGATTAATAATTCAACTAGGAGATTATTTCATCCAAATATTCCTAAACTAGACAAATTTTATCCCAGTGATTTTATTTTTCAATTAAACTGCCAAATTAATGATTATTTATTAATTGCGCTACAGTGCCACCATTTATTGCATTAATGATTGATTATCTAATTTTAAGCTAAAGTTGTGCCATCTGTTATTTAATAATTAAACTATAATTTTTACTATTTTCTCAAAATTAAAAAAATTTGCCTTAGCCTGGAGGAACCAGGTTTAGCATCCTGACACCTTAACCAGTTAGATCAGGGATGGCCAATTTTTTATAGTTCATGCATCAGTTTTTTTCATTTTTAGTTAAGATGTGCCATACAAACTTATACCCCTTTTCAGCCCTTTTAAAATATAATAATATGGATATATTTTAACAGTTAGATTTATACATGTGTGTATATATAATAGCACACCACTACGTGGTCACTAAGCCTAATCAAAATTTAACTTAAGCATATTATGGCTAAATAAGGTAATGTAAGCTATAATCAATAGAAAATTAAAGATTTTAAAAAATTTTAAAATTTTATTGAACTTCCAGATTTCATATTAAAGTTTAACAAAATAATATACAGTAAATAATCGATATTCATCATTAATTTAGTAACAGCAGTCTCATTGGGGTCACATGCAACAATCACGTGGCCATTATGATCTATTGAGACTTCTCTGTTATCGAAGACACCATCATAGTAATCCAATGATATCGGCCAACTAACATATCACAGGGTCACTGTAATCCAATGAAGTTGCTCATGTAATGTTAATCTTCCATCTTGAATTTGATATCAAGTAATTTAAGCAAATTACAATATATAAAATCAATTTCTAATAATAAATACCTGTCTTTAAACCTTCCTGCATAAATACAAAAGTTATTTCATAACCCCTAACAAACAAAAGTTGTTTCATAAAAATCCATTCAGCTATTCTTGCATTATAAGTGAACACACACATGCAGGTATTTCAGATTTGTAATATACAGTATATGTAGGTAACTTGTATAAGAAATATATTAAAAATTTTTCTTTGGGGTTCAGTGCGCCACTTTTAGCGCATTGCATGATTAGAACTGCGCTGAAAGTGATAATCTAACTAGGTTGGCCACCTCCGAGTTAATTATCAAAACATTAGCAGTTTTTAATTTTGGGATGTATCTAATGATTGATTATGGATATAATTCCTAAATTAATTCCTAATAATTAATAATCAATCATTAATTTGGCATTTAATTCAAAAATAGATCACTAATATTAAAATTTGGCTATATAAAGAATATTTGATTAATAAATTAAGACTATAATAATTCCATATATTTTTTCTTTAATTTTCAAGAAAATTGAATGTTTTTTTGAAAAATTATTTATAGAAGAAAGAAAGAAAGAAAAATTTTTTTTGATATGTTGGAAGAAATTTCTTTTAAAAAATTTTTCAACATTTTTTTAAATATCAGTTTTAAAAAAATTTTTCATTTTTAAATTATTAGCAGCATCCTATATGTATATCTTGTGTGTGTTGCCTTCAATAATAATGCTAATTTCTTGATTGTCATAATTTTTTGAGTTAAGTTTAGCAAATCCACAACTGTGTCAATATCAGTAATAATATAAGATCATTAAAATTGAGTTATAACTTAATTTTAATGGTAATTCTTAATCTTTTTTTTTTATGGTTTAGCTTATATTCATAAATTTCACAGTTATCAAGAAAGATTGGTACATATTTTGATGTATTTGATCAGTTATAGAAATTAATGACTAATGCATTTTTTCCTGTCTCAAATATGATTAAAATTTAACAATGCACTGTCAGAAAGTTTTTTTAAAGTTTAGTATGTTGAGACAGGAAAAAAATGCTGCATTATAAATTCCTTTAATTGCTTAAATATGTCAAAAGATATGTCAATCTTTATTAATAATTGTGAAATTTGTCAAATGATAAGCTATCTTAATAATTTAATTTTTAGATACTTAGATATAAATATTTTAGTTTCTTTTTATTTTTACAGTAAGTTGTTACAGTTGGAATAACTTATGCTTATTTTGAGTTTTCTCTGTGCAGATATTTTCTCACAAGGGAACATCGCACCTGATGTGTGTGAGATTTTGCTGATATTTTGTCATCTGAAAGAGCGCAAACAATAGATGAAGAATCACCCCTATATTGGGAGCCATTACTCTAGCATTTTCGAGAAAATTGCTTTTGAAATTTCAGAAATATTTTGTTTTACTTAAATAGCGAATGCTCGGAAATTCGACTACGTGTTGTAGTGACATAGTGGCTACATCGGGGTTCCGACGGTCTGAGGGTGTAGGTTCGATTCTCGGTACTTTTTGAATTTTTTTCCTCTCTAAACTTTTGCACTTTTTAAAGTTTACATTATATGTTTTTTTCTCTCTAAACTTTTGCACTTTTTAAAGTTTACATTATATTTTGGATTTTCAATTTTCAGATAATTATTTCAAATGTTTTAAGGGATCTCTGAAGAATGATGACTCTTCAAAAATCGACAACTATGTAAATACAATGAAGATAGATATTTTGATTTAATTCTGATAGATATTACAATAAAATAAAAGCACAATTAATTTTATTTATTAAAATATTTTAAAATATTGCATGATATTACTGTTAACATAGAAGTTTTTTCATTAGATATACAATCATTATTATGATATTTATCATAAAAACATCAAAAACATAAAATATGTTGGCACCAAGAACACTGTACAAATGCAGCCATCCCACAATTACATTTGGAAGTTTTAATAATATCGGAAAATGAAACCTGATTCACGTTTAAAAATACATTTCTTTTATCAACTAATTTTGCTGCATACCAAGCATATATTAACATATCACAATAAATTGGTGCTGACAATTGATAATGGATTAACGAATGGATTGATTGCATCTTCTCTGGATGTTATTTCTCTTTTTACTTCTAATAAATAAGGTCAGTTTTGTAAACGCGATATAAAATTCTTTACTTGGCGAAAGAAGTAAATGTCAAAAACTTGAAAACTGCTTATACTCAGAGTACTTAAAACAGGATAAAAGTGAATGGCACTAATAGCAGTTGAGTTAAACTAAAACAAACTTTATTTACATAGAAATCGCAAACGTTTTCGGCTGGATTGCCATCGTCAGGCAGTTTGTTCTAAAGCAGTGTTTCCCAAACTTTTAACATATGTGTACCCCCTTCTATAATTTTCGTAACGCTGAGTACCCCTCGTCAAAAAATGGATGTATTTTAACGAAGTAAGTTGTCTCTGTAACGAAGTGCGGTATATTCACGCCATGTCACACTAAACCATCTCACGCCTCACAAGACTGTCTTGACTTGATTCATGAGAACATAGAATTAGGCTCAGCTAAGCACGGTGCAGTGCATATCCCCACCAAACTTCAATGCAACGCGTACCCCCACCAAACTCTTCCCGTACCCCTGGGGGTACGCGTACCACACTTTGGGAAACACTGTTCTAAAGAATAAATTCAAATACATAAAAGGAACAAGATAGCCGTATTGCTATGGTAACAGTTACAAGATAAAAGACGTAAACTACATGATGTTTACAAAATATCAGTTTTAAAAGAAACAAATAAATAATAAAATAATAACCAGACTTTTAACAGTTTTAAATGGAATTATGTAACTAAGCATAAACTTAATAAATATACATAAATATACAAGCAATTAGGGTAAACACAATAAAAGAACTAAAGTTAAAGTTAATAAATTATAATGAGAAACAGGTTTAGTGGTTTCTCTTGTTAAGTACGTATTTCCAAGGGTCGGGTGGGTCCCAAGCTGTCTTTTCATTTACCAGATTTTCAACCTCATTTCTCCTTAAAATCTCTAAAGACTCGGTGATGGTAGGTTTTGTTCCAGGCTTCACTTGTTTAATAAATCTTGTGTCATCCCAGTGTATGGTCAGATCTTTATTATAAGCTTCTAGTGCTAGAGATGTTGTTAAGTTAGCATGCTTGTTCATCCCAGTGTATGGTCAGATCTTTATTATAAGTTTCTAGTGCTAGAGATGTTGTTAAGTTAGCATGCTTGATGTCATGTTTGTGTTCAGATAGCCTCTTGTTTAGATTCCTATTGGTAACGCCTATGTAGGCCAGTTGGTCTTGTGTGTGTTCGTCCTTGAGTGGAATTTTATAAACCCCTTTCATAGCTTGCAGTTTTACCGGGTCCTTTTCATTCCATATGAGGTTAAAAAGGGTAGGTCCTCTGCGTGTGGCTAATTTCCTATTGGTTTTTCTTGCTGCATTTTTTACTACTTGTAAATTCTTGAGATTATACGGTACAGGTGCAAAAGTACCCGGAACATTTTGTGGTACTTGGTCAGGTGGGAGTCTAAATTAGTTACTTCTAATTTAGACTTTACATTACTCAGAATTCTTTTGAGGAAGGATTTGGAGTCGGGATAGTTACTTCTAATTTAGACTTTACATTACTCAGAATTCTTTTGAGGAAGGATTTGGAGTAGCCATGTTGGTATCTGATGTTTTCAATGTACGCAAGCTCAGATAAAAGATCATCTCTATCAGAACAGTATGTCAGCACTCTCTTGTAATAGGTGTGGAAGGCCGTTTTCTTGTAGGCTATTGAGTCATTGGACCAGTTAGGGATAACGATAGCCTCATAAGAGGGTTTTCTATAGGCGGTTGTAGAGATGGCTTGTCTCTGTATCTTTATATTTAAGTCGAGGAAGTGTATCAAAGTGTCGCTCTGCTGATCTTTTTTCAATACAAGGCCAAACTGTTCTAGTGTCAAGGCTTCCAGAAATGCGTCTACATACGCAGGGTTGGTCCACGCTACTAATACATTGTCTACATAGCGAATGTACAGTTTAATAGCAGGCTGGAAAAAGGGAAGTTTGTTCTTCTCTACCTCCCTTAGGAGTATCTCCGCCAAGAGTCCAGCCATTGGGCTGCCGATAGGTACACCTAATGCTTGACTGTAAAATTTGCTCCTAAAAGTGAAGTAAGAACAATAACATATTAAATGGGCAACGTCTCTTAAAAATTGACTGATGTCTTGCTGGGCTGGAAGATGTTCCAGTAGAAAATGATAGAAGAAGAGGCAAGTCGGTTCCAGCTTAAAGGAAGGATATAAGGCCTTGAAATCATAAGTAGTGTACATATCATCCGGGTCACAATGTAGGCTTCTGATTCTGCTTAGTATGGTTGTGGCTATTAATGTTGAGTTCCTTGTCTCGCCTAATTTTTGATTGCACCTCGCCAGTACTTTTTTGAATTGATAAGTAGGTGCCAGCCTTTTCTCTACTATCGGTCTTGCCTCTATGGGATCCTTGTGAGCCTTGATATAGGCGAATAATCTTGGGGCAGTTGGTGCCTCTTGTTTGGGGTGGTTCCAAACTTCAGGGAAATCTTTTTTTTGTATTTATTATTTATTCTTTAGTTTGTCATTTTACAACAGCAACCCGATAAAGTTTACTGGACTATAATAATAATAATTATTATATATTTTAATATACATTATAAAGGTTGCACTAATAATATCGGTTTGATCCACAATATAGTTTTCTCCATAAATATACATCAATTAATTTATAATTACAACAGAGGAGTAGCTACTATTTGGAGAGTTTCTGGTGAGCACTTTATATAAATAAAAAAATATAAAATATTTGAAACACATATTTTGAAATTCTCATCACAACAACATATAACCCATGAGCACTATGAATAGGAAAACTTACCAGGAATATAACCTATTAGAGACCATTGACAAGTAGCTACACTTATTGAATTGCACATATTTTTTACATTGATCTTAGAATAAAAAAAGTTTAGAATAATATAGTTCCACTTTAATAAGAATGTTCATCTTCAGTCTTTCTTCGTTCTTTGCCCGGTCATGATCGAATCTCGGCCGGGATCCATGTTCTAGATGGCAATGGATATTCCCAGAACCGATAAAATTATGACGATGGTGAGAAAAGATATAATGGCAAATGCCACAGGAAAGTCCGGCGACCAAATTTCAGCTAGATTCAATTCTCTGCTTTCGTAACTCATATCAGCAGTAATAAATTGCGTGTTCTCAATAATGTTTGTGATTCAGAATTTTCAGTGATTCCAGCAATCATTATTAAATCATCATACATAGCTTTTAATATTGGAATTATCTCTAAAATTGTTTGTCTTAATAATCTTGTACCTTCACTGACTTGATAAGAATTAATACCATGATCTTCTATTAAATTTTGTAATCCAGTTAATTTTATCCAATAAATATCTGGTACTGCATCTACAATCTTGGATTTTGATTTTGACACAGAATTCACCAATGCTTTTACTGTAGCTAATTCTTTAAGCAACTGAATATCATTTGGTACAGAAATATAAAATGTTTGATCTTTTAGACTTTGATTTAATTCTACATCAGATTTTATTAACTTTATATGCTTTTCTTGATTGGGAGGAAGATCTTTTAGTAAGAGAGGATATTCTGATATTGTTGAATACAAATTTTCATTAGCATCAAACTTTATGAGAACAGGTTTCTTATAGGTGTATCTATTGTTTGTTCTATATTTTAAGATATTATATTGATAATCAATATCTCCCATCTGTAAAATAAATTATTTCAATATTTTAATTAAATATTAATATAAATATTCACAAGAGAGCAATAGTCGCAGAAGGAAAATTTTAATTTAAAATGCTTTTGATCCAACTTGGGATCATCTTCAGTATGCAAGATATGGGAACTACATAAAAGTTACCGGAAAATTAATATTCAAACATTAGAATAGAGCATTACATTTCAAAAGCACAAAAAAAAAACTGAACAATAGTACATGTGATTATATATAATGTTTAAACAATGAAAAATTAACTAAAAATACATATCATGTAATCAAAAAAAATTATATAAGATTTACATATAAATCAAAATACATATCTTTCCATTACAGAATAAACATCCCAAAACATTACATCAATTCCATATATAAGCAAACCATCATGGATGTTAAATGTCATTAGCCAATGCCAAACTGCGGGAGTTCTGGGTTATTCTCATTCATCATATAGTTATATCATTTTCTTTTCTCATCTCTATAGCCTCTGCAATATTTGTTGAAGCATTTCTTTTTATAGGTTTTAAGATGCAAGCTTCATCCCAGAGTTAATTACAATATCATTTTCATATGCCCATGCAGACAACACAGTAAATGGTCTCAGATTTTTTTATATCTATCCAATGCTCACTCAATTTTACAGCTAAATTCCTATCAGTTCTTCCAATATATAATTCTTGCCTTGCCAAAAGCATTAATAAAAAGTGGGATAGAGCATACACTAGATTTATACTGTATATCATATTTATCCTTATCATTCCTTAAGGCATCGAAAAATGTTGAGCATCTTTTGTATATTACTCTACTATTTGACTTAGCACCTCTTTTGACTATGTTTCACATAGTCAGGATGATAAGTTGTAGCATACCTATAACTCAATCTTAATTATAAAAAGTTTTATTCTGAAAGTAACTAAGTACTATCCTAAGGTAGAATAAACTATATGTCACAAACAGAATCTACTTCTGCCTAATGAATTCTTGACAGTAGCAAATATTAATGATTTGAAATAATTTGGACTAATTATTATTATTAATTATAATTACTCTCAAGAGTAGCTATAAGTAAATAATTCTTACATTTTATTACAAATCTATTGCCAAATATAATGTAATATATTATTGTCTATTTTTTAAACAACTAAACAAACATCTTATATAAAAAATTGTTTTAGTCAGACATATAAAACTAACTATTTTTACAGCATGACATTACAAATAACATTATTCTTTTTCCATTTTTCATCACAAATCTATTTCACTTAGTGATTGTGTTTTCTCGAACTTTTTGCTTTCTCGAGATTCGAGAATTCCTGAATTAGTAATTTATTTATTTCTCAAGATTCGAGATTCCCTTTCAAAAATTCTCGATAATCTAGAGATTTTAATAAAAATGTTTAGTTAAAAAATACCTGTTTTTAATAAGGATAAAAACAAAATGAGGCCGGAAAAATCATGCAAAAATGAAAAACAATATTGGATTGTTTTATATTTGTTTTTATTTAATATTTTAATTTTATTGAAAAAAAATAGATCACATTTCAATAATATTGAAAAATATAATCGTATTTGTTTTACAATTAGTGAGTTTTTATTAAAATAACTTATTCAATACACACAGTCTATTCGTTTATCTGCTAAAAGAGTTCTGGCTTGGATATAAAAATTTCAGAAATGGAATTTTTATGCCCAAATGACCTATATGAGTTTTTAGCCTATACCACTGCTTATTTTTTACATGTCACACTATATTTGATTATCTAGAGATTGTAGACCTGTGGTTCCCAACGTGGAGCACACAGCCCACAAGGGGGACAATTCGAGAATAAGTTATTAACAGTGAATTTTTTGCATTTCTTATTGTTCTAGGGGTTTCATATACAGTATATAAATATATATTATGACGTACATTTTAAAAATTAAAAATCAGAATGTACACGATGGTTTTGAAATTTTATTTGTTGTTTTTTCATATCACTTCATATTACTTTTTTAAACAATTTCTTAGTGATTTCTTCCTCAGTCAACTGTCTTCCATTCTTTAATTTTTCTCTTTCATGGATGCCATGTTCTTTGGAAGCTTGCTTAGACCAAGTTAATGGCCTTTTAGGCTTCCTCCATGTGAATGGGAGTTCCCTTTTTGAATAATAGAAATTATGACACAGGACATCAGGATTTTAGAGATGCTTAGGTGGGGCATGGCCAAAAAAAAAATTGGGAATCACTGTTCTAAACCAACAAATACATCTCTTAGAAAGGTTTAGGACTCTTCTATTTTGGCTAAGTAATTTTCTATAGTCATGACCAATGAGTGAAGATGGGAGCTTTTGGGAATGATTGAGGCTAGCTATTCAATCATATCCTCTGAAACACTATATCAGATCGCATTATATCATATTCCTATTTATCATAGACATTATTAGACATAATTGTTACCCTGATGAACCGCTGAATGAGTAAAAACCATATATTTGTTTTGACTTTATTATGTAATTGTTGTCAGAAATCTGCCTATGGCATAATATGACAGGTCTACAATAATAGAAATCTTTAAATTTGCAATTAAAATGAATGAGTTTTGTTCAATTTCTTGATTTATATATTATTTTAAGTTTACATGCCTATTATTTTGTGATTAAAATCAGATAATTTTCCTTTTGAAATATAAAGTTGGTAGATGTGACGCAGATAAACCATATAATTTATTTGTTTGGTTTATTGACTCGAAGATGTTGCAAGGCCAAAGTAATTAATGTATCACTATGAAATTTTTAGGATATGAATTTGCGGGATTTTTTAATTCTCGAGATTTATAAGAATTTTTCTTGAGATTCTCAAAATAATAGTAATTAAAAATTCTCAAGAATTGGGAATGAAATTTTCTTATAAATCTCGAGCACAATCACTAATTACACTCCTAACAGTGTAATGCAGTTTATGGACCTGCCCTCTCGGAATTAATATTATCAAAAAATATATAGAGAGCTCAAGGGATATAACCAAATGTTAAAAACAAATGATCTAAAATTTTTTAGAATGGTTGTAAAATAATAAACGCATACTCAGATCATCTCATTTTTCTGATTTCTAAAAATTTGAGAATTGAATGCAGTAATAATGACTATCAAAGACAGAATCCTTAGTAAATAAATAATTAAAGCATGTATTCATGATATATGTATGATATGATTAAAACATTTATAACTATATATAACTACTACTGAGTTTTTGTACTATCCATTCACATTTTTTTGGAAATATGCATCTCAAGAAAATACAGTAGGCGCCCTCTTAACCAGCCACCATGGGACTGAACCCTTGACCGGATAACAAAATGGCCAGTTAAACTGAATTACATATACAGTATATGGAATACAATACATATATACATCACAAGATAAGCAGGAAAAAAATCACAGAACACTAATACACAATAACATATATCATGTTAACTAATAATAATAAATTTTGAAAATTTACATAAAAATATTTTCTTTTTATTGTTGTTATTGAATAACTGTTTTCTTTTCTAAAAAAAGTTTCATATAATTATCACAGTAAAAATTCCGTTAAAATAATACATCTACTGTACGTCATAGTGCTTCCAAGAGACCATTCATATATGGATATTCAAAAGTACCGTATATACTTGAATATAAGCCTAAGCCGACTCGCTATTTTTCCAATGAAAATTTTTCACAAACTGAATTACAGTAACTGAGTAGAAATAACCATGTACACTGCTTACACAAAGAAATAACAACTCCACTGCTCAAATAAATAGAGCAATTAATAAATACCCGGAGGATAGATACAAACACGTCCTGACAGGTGGTGACTCCTGTATGAGTCGTTTTGTTAGCTGAACGGTCGGTTAAACCGACAGCCGGTTGAACCAAGGCCGGTTAAGAGGGCACCTACTGTAGTACCTCTATCAGTGACTTTCATAGATATACCCACAATTTGGAATAAAATCAAAATTCATCATCATCTATATTAGAAAATCATTTCACAAAATCTACTCAGAAGGCCAGAATAAGAAACCATTTTCTCTAACTCAGCTGACATAATAAACAAAATCACTCAATATACAAAGAAATTTTCTTTAAAAAAATATGTTTTGCCATCATCATAAAAAAGAAATAAAACTTAATTGATTACCAGCCAAAATATTATTTTCTGTATCAAACCAATAAAATTTTAGTCTTAAAATTTACAGGTAGTTCCTACTTTTATTCCTGAATCATCATTATTTGAGCTGTTTTATATCAAACTCTTATTTTTCATATATGATGTTAAAAATGATGATTTTATTTTCAATAATTTGCTCCATTCTAAAAATATCAAAATTAGCTATAAAAGTAGAAGAAATCTAAACAAAATTCTGATATAGGTCTAACAAGGAGACGGTCAGACGTTCCCCTCCCCGATTTGACTGAAATTGCACATACGTATAGTACTTAAAAATAAATGTTTAAATACAGAGTCGTAGCACGCGCTTCTCAAATGGCTTCGAGAAAAAGCGATTTTAATATTTGCGTATATTATT
>AYEL01062592.1:0-40065 GCA_000484575.1 Olivierus martensii
AATAATATACGCAAATATTAAAATCGCTTTTTCTCGAAGCCATTTGAGAAGCGCGTGCTACGACTCTGTATTTAAACATTTATTTTTAAGTACTATACGTATGTGCAATTTCAGTCAAATCGGGGAGGGGAACGTCTGACCGTCTCCTTGTAAGTTTAGTTTTCATATAAAACTAAACTTAGACCTATATTAGACTTGTTAATTGAAAACAGTATAGCTTACTATAACAATTTAATAGCATTTTTAAATAGCTAATTACATTATTTAAAGCAGATGTTAATTCATAAATTTGCAAAATTATTTAAATATAAGGAATACAATAATTAAAATGGAAAATAAAAATTCATATTAAAATGATAGATATTAAGATAAACAAATCTTTTTTTTAAAATTTTATTTACTAAAATTGATATATATTAGCTTTTAATTTCATAACTAATGAATTTAAAAATAGAATATAACTTAAACTTACATTTTCCAATAGAAAATGATTGCCTGGTAAATTCAAATCCATATCATCATCAAATCCAATTATATGCATTATAAATAAAGCTTCAGGTCTGTGGAATGGATTTACAGGTTCTAAATTTGGCCATTGTTCTTGCTGGAATAGCAATATAATTATATTTTGGAATATATTGAACAATCAACATTTTAAAAAAATTATTATAATTGTATAAATTCATTTTTTTAGTCTATAAATTATTTAAGGATAATTTTAAAATGTACCAAAATATATGTAAATAATTCAGCACAATTTCAAAAGTGGAAAATACAGTATATTTTACTAAACTTGAAGATGGCTTAATAAAGCTGAAAGATCTTCAAGTTTAGTAAAATATACTGTATTTTCCACATTTGAAATTGTGCTGAATTATTTACATTTAATAAGAAGTGGGAAGAAATTATGCATTGGTACCAAAATATAATATAATTATGGAAAAAAATCTTTGTATTTTGTTATTAGCAAGCATACATATCTATTGTGATATAAATAAATACACATAGTAAATCCTCTATTCAAAAAATTTGAAGGATCAGATTTTTTTCCAAATGTCATTATAGAGAAGTCCTTAGTGAAGGAGTTTTTCAATGTTTAATGCATGTATTTTTTAAAAATTACAGTATTTTATTTCCATTTATATTAAAAAATTTTCAATAAACATTGTTTTAATGCATGCTCTCATACATAAGTAAACTACAAACATGCTCAATAAAGTTGTATTTTTTATTTAAAAACTACCATATATACTCGTGTATAAGCTGAAGTTTTTTCTCATAAAAAAATTTCTGAAGTGGGGATCAGCTTATATAGGGATAAAAAAAAACCTTTTTTTGGCTAGAGAAATTGAAGTAATAAGCAAAACCATAACTTATTGAGCGTCTCCTGAAGACCAGGAAGGAAATTTTGTAATAATTCATTTAATATGAGTCTTCTGAAGACCAGAAAGGAAATTTTGCAATAATTCATTTAATACAATACTAGATGAAATTTTATTTTACCCTGAAGCGATGGAGCATGTCATGCCGCCAACTCCAACCTGCATCTATATATCGTAATCAGATAGGCAATGCTGTGCTGCCCGATACAATGAGATGCAAACATTTGACAATCAATCAAGAATCTTATCTAGGATTCATATTTAGGTGAAAAAATAAATATATTTTTCATTATTATTAATTAAGAATGTTTTAATCTATTTAGCTAGTAATTGATAAATGATTATTATATTTAACTAAAATAGTTTAAAAAAAGGAACTAAAATAATTTATAGATTATTTTTTCATTATTTTAAACATAATGTTTAAAATAACGATAAAATAATAATTATTTAAAATCTCTACTGAAAAATAACTATAGGCTATCAAAAAAGTTCATCGTAAGCAAAATCAAAAACTTCAAAATCGCATGCTAATGTCTAGAAATCATGATGCTTACACATCCTAACAACGTATGACATCATTAGGATGATCATTTTAAAATACGATCAAAGATTTGAATACGATAACTCAACTCAACAAAATCTTGGACAAAATAAAATGTAAGGGAAAACGAAACTTTGAATGGTCTCTTGGAAGCACTATGATGTAGACGTATTATTCTAACGGAATTTTTACTGTGATAATTTAATAAGAAATTTTTTAAAAAAGAAAACAGTTATTCAATAACAACAATAAAAAGAAAATATTTTTATGTAAATTATCAAAACTTATTACTATTCATAACTTGATATTTTCTGAAGCTATGTCATTCTAATGATGATAATATACACCGACATCAATCTCACTTTGGAGTAAAGTAAAGCAATCAAAAGCAATCTTTACCTGAAGCAATCAAATGCGTCATGCCGCTGACTCCAACCTGCATTTATATAAGTGCATCAGATAGATGACGCCATGCTACCTGATGCACCACAACACAAATTCTCAACGACAATCCAAGAATCTTATGTAGGCACACTGCGCTGGATCACTTTGAGTTAAGATAAAATTTTACCTTTTAAATTGATATACTGGTGTTTGTATTACAATAATTTAAAGTTTCAATAAAATATTTATTTTGGCAAATGATATTAATATATTGGTAACTAAAAATCAAAGATCATACAATTTATTGGTTTCAAATTTTTATCAAATATTGTGCTAAAGTCAGGGGTAGGCATATACACAAGTTTTGCATTTTTACAATTTTCAAACTCTGAAGTTGGGGACTCGGCTTAGGCTTATATTCGAGTATATACAGTACTTTTGAATATCCATATAGCCTGCTTTAGTTAAAATGGATTCTGTGGATAGCCAAAAATATTTATTTTGATTTTATAGTAAAAGAATTTTTATAATCTAAATTAAAATAATTTTATTTATTTATTTAAAAAAAATCTACCATTATTTACTTATCATTAATTTTCATTCACTTCAATAAAACTTTCAGTCTTCCAAAATTTAAATGAAGTGAATGAATTTTAGATAATATGTTACCTGAAATTCAGAAAATTAAAAATTACCTTTGGCAAAGTATAGCTGAAAATTGCAGAGAACAAATCAGAAAGAATAGATGAGCGCAATGGCTCATTTCCGGAAAACTTTACAGATGATGGACTATGCAACACAGTTAATTCTTCTCTTCCTAATGAGTACGGACTAAACCCTATAATTATTTTCAAGGAAAATATGATAAACTCTCTGACTATAAACATCTAAATATAAATTTTATGATTTTTGATAACTATTAAAATTATTAATCAATTAATATGATCTATTTCATCTATTTTTTATTAAAATGCTGAATTTAGAATGTATAATAGTATTGTATCTGATGTGGGGATTAGGTTCTAAAATCAGCATTTAAGATAAAAATCACATCTAGCCAAAATTAACCTTGCAAATCCCTCAAAATGCTAATAAAATACAGTATGCTGTACATAGTTTTAGAAAAATTAAACCAAAAAGCAATATAGCAATATTTATGAATAAATTTATGATTTGTGCATAAATATTTGCACTTTTACTTCAAATAAAGTTCAAATACTTTTTGCTTCTTCTCATAAGAAATTAAATCCAAACAGCAGCATAAGTTCAAGCAAAAGATTATATCAATCTTTTGCTTGAACTTATGCTGCTGTTTGGATTTAATTTCTTATGAGAAGAAGCAAAAAGTATTTGAACTTTATTTGAAGTAAAAGTGCAAATAATATTTATGCATAAATCATAAAATTTACAAAACTTTCCAGATTACTGTTTTAAAATTTGAAAGTCATTGAATAATAATTTTAAATACAGTATGCATATATTAATTAATCAGTAGTTATATATACTGAATATGGATATTTTTTTTAATTGAATCATTTATAAAATGAGTAATTATGAAATGTTATAATTATATGAATATTTTATTTTTTAAAAGCAAAAAATAAAAACAAACTGTACATATGTCAAATTGGACAAATTTACTCTTAAAATTTTTAAAACTTTATGGCCACATGTTCCCAAAGTTTTGATGTTAGTGCCACGTAATTATATATTTAGAAGAGATTCTTGTACGCCACTCAAGGTCTGCATAATTTGATGTCAAGTTATGCACACTTACTAAAAATTATTATTTGTTTTGAAATTTTTCATTAATTTTTCATTGTTTTGAAATTTTTCATTATTTATTTATAATTTTTCATTAATTATTAATGATATGTTAATGCCATAGATTAGTGGTGCACAACCTGTGGGAACTATTAAAAAAACTGTTGGGGTCATGTAAATTTTGAGAAATTCTCATATTGGCTCTCAGTTGGCAATGAGCATTTGGAGTTGAAGAAAAAGGCAATAAAAATATTACTACAGTTTGCATTAACTTATTTGTGTGAAACTGGTTTTTCAAAATTAGTTGCAATTAAACAAAATATTGGTCACATTTAGATCCCAAAAAGAAAGAATTTATGGCTTGCTGTCTCAAATACTGTATAAAGCCAAACATGGAAGAAATTATGAATTCCATGGAAGCACAGCCATCACATTAATTTAAAAAAATTGTTTTTAATGTATTATAATTTTTTTTAATATGTAGTTTTTCAAAAATCTTATATCAAATCATATGTACTGAAATATACTATTGGGGTGTTCAGAAAGTAATTTTGTTTTTTCCATGAGTGTTGTTTGTTGTATTCTATAATACTTCATTCTAAACCCTATTGCAATTATATATTTTGACAGCTAACATTTCAAGGTTTATTTATGAAAATTTTTTTGATTCTATGCATTTGTTTTTTTGGGTATCATATCAAAATGGAAAATAAAATGGAGATTTTCGGTGTGTTTTTTTATCATCAAAAAGGTAAGAATGCTGTTCAAGCAAGAAAAAAGTTATGTGAAGTGTATGGAGATCATATGTTAACAGAGCAACAGTACCAAAATTGGTTTGCAAAATTTCTTTTTGACAATTTAGATGTTAAAGATGCACCACATTCTGAAAGGCCAGCTAAAACTGATGAAGACAAAATAGAGGCATTAGTTGAAGCAAACTGCCGAATAACAACACAAGAAATTGCTACAAGGCTAAACTGTTCATGACCATATGAAACAACTTTGTTTCATTTCAAAGCTTGATCCATATTTCCATTTCAAAGCTGGTTCCAAACATTCTCAAAGAAAGAGATTTGCTCCATCGCATTGACATCTGTGATTTGCTGCTCAAACGTAAAGAAAATGATCCTTTTCTGAAGCTAATCATAACTGGCAATGAAAAATGATCATTTACAACAATGTTGAACACAAGCGATTATGGAGCAGAAGAGACGAGCTGGTTCAAAGAACTTCGAAAGCAGATATTCATAAAAAAAGTGATGTTCTTTGTTTACTGGGATTTCAAGAGAATTATTTTTTGAGCTTCTACCAGACAATTCCACAATTAATTTGGAAGTGTACTGCCACCAACTGGACAAATTGAATGATTCCATCAAACAGAAGGGGCCAGAATTGATTAACAGAAAAGGTATAATGTTTCATCATGATAACGCCCAACTTCATACAAGTTTGATGATTCACCAGAAGCTGTTACAGCTTGGATGGGATGTGCTACTGCACCCACCATATTTGCCAGATCTGGCACCCTCTGATTATTACTTATTCTGATCTTTACAGAACTCTTTATATGGCAAAACACTCAGTTCAAATGAGGATGTCAAAAATCATTTGGTTCAGTTTTTTGCAAGCAAAGAAAGAAGTTCTATGAGCACGGATCATGCTACTACCAGAAAGACGGCAAAATGTATTGGACTAAAATGGTCAATATATAATTAAATAAAATATTTATATACTATAAGAAAATTGTTGTTCATTTTCATGAAAAAACAAAATTACTTTCTGAACAACCCTATATAAAGATATGAATTTGTATGTGGTAAAACGCCTTTTATTATTGCTATCCTTATGTGCTTATAATGGGTTGGTAACAACAAATAATAATAGGTCATGTAAAATTTCAGTCTATGTGTATGGGGGTCACAAGTGTAAAAAGGTTGCAAACCACTGCCATAGATTTCCAAAGGAAGCATCCATAAACTGCACCACACTATTAGAGGAGGAGGGGGAATAGATTTGTGACAATAAATGATGTAGGGGAGGTAGTGAGTCGGGCAAATTGCAATACCACACTGTAAAAATTATATTTATAAATCATATTTCTATAATTTTTTTTTATAAAAATATGAAATTTATCTTAATTGTTTGAAAAATAAGATTTGTAAATTACAAGACATACAGCTCTATTAGCAAGTATAAAGTTATTTATTATGGTATAACATTTTCGGATCTTTCTACGATCCCTCTTCAGTACCATTCATTTATCTTTACACCATAACTAAAAGAACATTATAAAATAGAATTATAAAATAGTTCTATTTTATAATGTTCTTTTAGTTATGGTGTAAAGATAAATGAATGGTACTGAAGAGGGATCGTAGAAAGATCCGAAAACGTTATACAATAATAAATAACTTTATACTTGCTAATAGAGCTGTATGTCTTGTAACTGGTTTAAAGCAAGTAGTTTCCTATAATATTAAGATTTGTAAAGTAAATTATTTAGAAATATATTTATTATAAAAATATAAGACATACACAGTATCTACTTCTAAGACACTTATATCCAATTGTTTGAAAGTTTATAAAAACAAAAACTCCATGGGAATCCACAAAATCAAACAAACAAAAAAAAACAAAAATCCCCTATTGAAAAATAATTTATATTAAATGTAAATTTAATATAATTTCACCTAAGGTATGTTATCATCTAACGATTAATGATTAAACTATAAATTAGATGAATTATTCTAAATATAAATTCATAGTTACCTCTGAATCAAACCAATAATTTGGAATAGCATCAAACATCTTAATCAATATCTGGTTATCCATTTTAGTTTAAATTATTAAATTCATAATTATTTTAAAAATTGTTTCCATGATTTTGACTAATTATATAAATATTAAATTTATTTCAGAAACATAATCAAATGGAATCTTAGAATATCTCATAATTCATGCATTTAAAAATCAATCCACTACGGGATATGGAATAGACATCAAAAAAGTCATGTGACGATAATTCATATATACGTTCTTAAGGAAATATGACCATAGTTATTAACTTATTCAGTAATTAATTATTTTATATAATATAGTCTTACTATTTTAATTGATCAGAGTTGTATATCAAAAAAATTTATAAAATTTGAAATAATTACAAGAGTGCCTCATTAGTTTTGATATCTACAGCACATTCAAATTCTTTCCCAATTTTAAGCAATAAATGAATATGAAGTACGAATACTTACCGACTAGAATAATAAAACATATTCGGAACATTTTTAAATGATTATATTTGTCTAACTACATTCAATCTTATAGTATATTACAGATTACTACACCGGCATCAAAACAATTTTCATCACATGAGCGATACTAGTGCCTCCTTGTTTTTCTTTTTTCGGTAATTACTACGAAATTTATCCATATTTTATTAATTAAATAATTTTATAAACCTGAGTGTTGTTTTAAAATTTTGAAACATGATATTCCTTTTACTTAAATATTTCGTTACAATATACAAAAAAAATTTTAAATAAAAAAATGAAATATCTTCGATTAAAAATATTATGCATAAACAATAATTTTTAAATATCAATGAACACAAAAGTGAAACTGTTTTTTAATTCTCTCTCCCAAATGAAGTTGTGTTATAAAACTTATCTGCTAAACACAACACGAATGAAATGCAAAATAAAGACAAAGCACGCGAACACACCGGGCTGTCTAATTACGTATAGAGTCCCATTGCGGACTCCCAGTGACGGACGTGGACACCACCGAAACAGTTCTGATTCAGTGTAGGAACTCGCAAATGAGCTCTCAGTGACGGATCTTGGCAATCACTGACGAGAAGTGACTGCTTTAGGCATCTTTTATACTGGAAGAAAAGAAAATAATGCAATTTAACGTATGGATTGTTGAGGAAGAGAAGAAATGAATAATCGAGATTCTTCCATATGCCATTTACATCGGAAACATCACAGATTGTTTTGAAACGAATATTTTGTTAGAATTATTTAAAATGGTTAGAAAGAGATATAAAAAATTAAAAAATATTTTAATATAAAGTTGATCGATCTTGATAAGTTGATAGAAGGGTTACAAATGTTGAAGGAGTCGTCCGAATCGGCCGCGTAGAAACGCTTTGGCTTTCCATTCTAGAGGAGCCAGCTTCCAGTCTCGGTCTCCACTTCTTGAAAATGATGGTTATCACAGGTACCGGGTCCGGCTCGTCGATCCCCGTCCTCCGCAATCCAGCTGACTCCTCCACAGGGGTGGGCAGCCTATAGAAGGACTTGTTGCATCGTTACTTAGCATACTTAGACCAACGGACTGGAATGGAAAGTGATGTCAGCTGTTGACAAAAAATATTGAAGGAATATACTGTGCATGTAATTATATCGAAAATAAGTGAATCATATTTTTAAGTTTTGTTGATTTCCTTACAGTTTAGAATTAGATCGAATTTAGTTTAAAGTGAATTTTTATCACAGAACTTCTGCTTTTAGTACAGTAATTTTTATAAAACTATCGTTTACAAACAGATACTGTCATAGATTCATCCGTATTATTTAGTTCAATAGAAAATGAAATTCGAGACATTCTAATCAATCAATCAGAATCTTTCCTTAGGAAAAAATTTATTATTTGTTTGGAAGTCAAATTTTGTAAATTTATCAATGAAGTTAAGGTCGATAATAGTTCCTATTTTTATTGCAATATCCACTATGTTTTTCGTCTCATGACGCGGACTTAAATAAAATTAGGGAAGCGGCGCGCGGCCGGATAGCTGAGTGGTAACGCGTTGGCAGGAAGACCCGGATTCGCGTCCTGGATCTGGCATCTCCTGAAAAGTTTTTTGGGATTCTGGGCCCGGCCTGGCGATCCCTTCCTTCACCATCCGGCCCCCCTCCATGGATGTGGATTCATCCCGTAGTTGGAACTGGCCCTGCCTCTTAGTAATCTTCCTAATTGGAAAAGAGCGTAAAAATGCAAAAAAAAAAAAAAAAATAGGGAAGTGTACATAAAATTCTAATTCTATAAAAAATTTTTTAAATAACGGATCAGGTTGGATCATTCACCAATTAATTTATTTTGATTTGACTGTAGGGGATTATCAATTTCAGCAAGGAGATTGTAAAACTATACTTTTCCCTCTTCTTTAGGATTAAAAAGTATTTATTATCTGTGAACTGTAGTAACAACATATATATTATTTATTCGGTACTCTTTCATTTTTAAAAATAAATAATAATAATAAAAGTCCGTATTCTTATATTAAATATTTAAAATTTATAAAATTAAGTACGCTATCTATCTTTCTTTCAGTTTCACAAATTCCAAACCTCGAAAGATTAAATTCTATAGCAATTAATGTAAAGATTCGAAAATATTTTATATCTGATTTACATTAGTAAAAATACGTAAAATTAATCAAAAATGCAAAATATCAAAATCATTTTTGTTTCTTATTCATAATATTAATAACTTTTTGAGAAATAAACGCAATGAACATTTTTATTGTTCGTTCTGTATCAATAGCATTTTTAGAAAATTGACACTCGATTTGCATCTCGAAATTTGATCAAAAATTATCGATCCTTTCTAAGGAAAATTCTATTATAAAATTCAATGATCTCTATAGAACTCTGGAATATCGAGTTGCGAGCTTCATTTTTCAATAATGTCATTTCGTTCAATCAAAAAATTTCTTCATTCCTTTTTTCCTACTTAAACCTCAGATATTGTAAAATTGTGTAGCGTGATTTTTCTCCATCAGAAGATATATCGTCTGTAAACTTCTTTAGTTATGTGTTCAGGTGAATAGTCCGTAAAGATATATCTAGTGGATTTCACAAACTGCCGTCGGTTAACGGGAAGAAATGACTACACTCGTAGAAATTTATAAAAAAAATACTATTATAAATTCCGATACAAAAACCTTACGGAAAAATACATTTCGTTATTATTAAGCCCTCGTCATTTTCATGCAAGTTTGGTAGTTTGGAATTTTCCATGGTAATAATATTACATGAGGTATTAAAAAACAAATAAATTTTTTAAAGAAAAATGAGAAATATGCAGCCAGTGGTTGGAACTGGCCCCGCCTCCTTAAATAATCTCCCTGATTGGAAAAGGGTCGTAAAATATGTAAAAAAAAAGAAATAAAAAAAACTTTAAAAAAATTCATGTTAAATAACTACCCCTTAAAATAATTAACAAATGGGAAAATAATTATTATACAACAATATATAACTTAAAAAACGATAACTCTAAATTTTTTACTACTCTTTCCCATATATTCAGAGCATTTTTGTACTACTAAAAACACTTCTTAAACCAGTCCGAATCTGAAATAGTCCTAAACTTAAAAGACAAAATTTAACATCGTAATTCACGAACACAACACCAATAAATCCAATCCGTTAGAAAAATCAAGCATTGTAAACTCCATCTCTTGCATATGCGACTCCTCATTTCAATATATAGACGAAACGAAACTGAAATTAAAAGTTAGACTAAATGAACACTTAACTGCTGTTCCAAAAAATAAGATACAGTAGATCCCTCTTTACAACCACATTGGTCTTTATAATTGTGAAATCGATCAAAGAGAACGCAAATACTACATTCAAAAACCAATAATTTATGCCAGATAATAAAGAAATACCTCAAATAACATACATTTAATATGCCAAAATACAGGTATAGAAATCACAGATTTATGGAACCTCTAAATCTGTGATTCTATATGAAAGGCACTATATCTTGGCTTAAATTAAATAACATCTGCTCTTTAGCTCAATTATTTTTACTGAACTGCATCTGATATCATTTAAATTAAATTATATTCAAATTTGATGCTAGCGAACATAGATTTGACCATTTATATCGTTGGATTTGACTAGAGTACTTCAATGGCTAAAACCTCCATATTACCCTATAGAAGAAGTACTTCAATGGTTTCCGAATGTCGGCCGGATTGGCCACGTAGAAACGCTTCGGCTTTCTACTCTGGAGGACCCGGGTTCGAGTCTCGGGTCCCACCCCTTGAAATTATTTATCATGGGATCCGGGCCCGGCTCGTCGATCCCCGTCCTCCACAATCCGGCTGATTTTTCCGCAGGGGTGGGCAGTCTGTGGAAGGGCTTGTTTCGCCCCGCCACATAATATTCTACCTGAATGGAGTGTGGCGTCATCTGTTGACAAAAAAAATGGTTTCGAATATCAATCTCTCGGTGACTGATGGCCGATGCGTTGTGTGCCATGCTGGAGGAACCATGTTCTTGTCCCGGCGTCGGTATCTCCTGAAAAGTTTTTTCGGGGTTCTGGGCCCAGCCCAGCGATCCCCATCCGTTCACCATCAGGCCTCCCTCCACGGGTGTGGGTGCAGCCCGTGGTTGGAACTGGCCAGTAATCTTCCAGATTGGAAACGCAAAAGAAAATAATATATATATCAGTCTC
Organism: Olivierus martensii; assembly: GCA_000484575.1. Classification (NCBI taxonomy): domain Eukaryota; kingdom Metazoa; phylum Arthropoda; class Arachnida; order Scorpiones; family Buthidae; genus Olivierus; species Olivierus martensii. The sequence goes on from AYEL01062592.1 coordinate 11,545, forward strand.
TCTTAAGACAACTCTGAGAATATTTAAGGTCAGTACTCTCTATAGAAATAGTCATAGCAGTATTAGTCTTGATATTTCGAACCTTGGAAAAAAGAGAAAAATCATGGGAAAAAGTCATTTTGATCATCTGGCAACATTTATATATTGTATTTACAATTGACGAGCGGTCGAAACAGTTAATGCTTCTGCTGTTAGGATCGTTACGCTAGTTTAGTAAGTTTTTGTAGTAAGTAAATATCATGTATCTATAATTTTTCTTATTTTAGATTGGAATAAATATTAGATTGTTTATTTGTTCTTTATCTCTGTAGAAAATTAAAAATACGGCAATGGTTCATCAATAATTAATATTTGATGTTATAATTCTTTAATGAAATTTCTCTTTAATAATAATGTAAATTGTTTTACAAATGCTGTTTTTTATTCTCAAGTGGATACAATATTAATAATTATGGTATACCCTAATTAAATTTTAGGTTAATTTGATTGATGATTAATAGACCATAAAGCATTATGATCTGATTCATCAACATTCTGATTCATACATTATTGTTATAGTATTTAAAAATATAATTACATCTAATAAGATATAATATTGTCAAATCAAATATTAATTATTCTTTATTAATTAAATGCATATCGAATTAAGCAATTTAACATGTAAAATCTAACAAACATCATATAATATTAGAATACAAAAGCTTTATTTGTAACTATTACCTTGTATAATAATAAGATTAATAAGTAGTTGACGAATCAGTTTTTCACTTAAAATTAATAAATTTGATATATTGATAGTGACATAATATATTACAAATGTTACACTGTATTAATGATACAAATAAAAAGGAAAGGTATCTTGACCAATTGCATATTTTTGCATAGGTGATGGAGGTAGCTCCTCAGACCTCACAAACCAGGGGGCCCTTATTTTATAATAGTAATACATATTTAATTTTTTGATACAGTTTTTAACAAGATTTATACATTAGAACAATGTTTCTGAATCCAAGAATACCTGTACAATAAACTGATAGTTTTATAACAGACTATGAATACAGTGGTGCCTCGTAGTTCGGCATTTGAGTTTCACGGGTTGGTGCATGTGCATGCATGGAATTGTGAAGTCATTTGCTATTTGTCAGTTCTTTTTGGGCTACTTTGGTGTTTGCCTGCTTTGGAAATGTGGCGCATCTGTTAATAAAAAAATATAGAAATAGTTCCAATTTATATACAATCTGTTTTAGATATGTGTGGCGTCATTTGTTGACAAAAAAAAAAAAAATGGTCTCTTGCCAGAAAAAACAAAGCCATTAGTAGCCATATTGCCGGACGGACTACGTGAGTTGGATTGTTGGCTGAATATAACATTTCTTGCTATTTGTAGTGTGTTATATCTGTTTATTGCGTTATGGGTATCTATTGAGTAGCGTATGATGTAAATGAGTGAGTAAAGATCTGGTGATAGAAGTTACAATTATTTGTAACTTCTATCACCAGATAGCTGAGGAAATAGTATATATTATTATTTTCAATATGATTTGATAAAATCCATGGTATACCAATCCCACATATTTTGTCTATACATCAGTAGCTTTCCTCAGCCTGAATTCTTTCCAAACGAGTTATTGCTATAAGATGAAAAAACTGAGCTGAGGATAGAATCAAGAAAAACCTAAAAAAATGGCGGTTACTTTTTTGTTTTCTACGGCTTTCTGGCTGCGGCCATTTGTAGAGCCCATCAAAGGCTGGGCATCATGGGTGTTGGCCAGCTTGTGATGAGCGAACGGATGATTGAAAGATGGGGTTCAACAGACTGGACCCGGATCCCTCCTGAAAACTGGAAGTGTGGACTTGGACTTGAACCGGGATCCTCCAGAATAATAAGCCACAGCTTTACCACGCAGACGCTGCCATCCGGCCGACCATACATGTTTCAGAGGAAGCTTTAATTTTCAGTTCAAAAACTGTTGTGGCTGAGATACTAGTGCCATTGCAACGCGAATTAAATCACAAATAATTTACGAAGTTTCAAATAAGATTGTAACATAACTGAAACATCTAGCATTCTGAATCTCTGGCATTGACACAGCAAATATTTAAATATATAGAGTTAATAATTTGAATTTGATTTATTCTGCTATCATCAGAAATAAATTTTGAACTATAAGATCTAAAATGAGGGCAAAAGAAAAATTAAAATTAAGTTAATTAAATAATTGCCAACATTTTAAAATGCTTTGATTTTTGTGTTCCATCCCTTGGAAATATTATTCATGCGATTTGGCCCCGGCCCGTCGAGCTTCGTACTCCATAATCTGACTAACCTATTCAGGGGTAGGAAACCTATGGTGGAATTGTTATAATCACGCCACACATCCATAGCCACTAAGTAATCATTACTATCGCTCATCGATGTATATGTCTATTATATAAAACATCCTTGATGTATAAATATCTATGATTATTACTGATCATTATCATCAATATATAGTATATAGATGATCATTACTGAAAGATGGCGTCATCTGTTGATAAAAAATCGTTGTTATACCAAGGAAAAAATACGCGCTTCATCTGTTTTCCACAATCCGGTTGATCCTCTGCAGAGGTGGACAGCCTGTGGAAGGACTTGTTTCGACCTGTCATTTGGTAATTTTCTAGAATGGAAAGTGATGTCATCTGTTGACAAAAAATACACGCGTTTATCGAAAAATATGCAATATTGTACTATACTACAAATAAATATTTTATATATTTAAAATATTACTTATAAGAATAAAAATCATTTTAAACAAGTTTTAATTATCTTTTGATTAGATTATTTTGAGTTAAGCCTTCATATCGCACGTGGGATATACTCAAGAACGTTTTGTAATAGGTTTGGCGCGCGTGACGTCATGGTTTGTCTCCTCCTCCCTTTGGTAGGCAAAACATCGCTATATGACTTCCAGAGTCAACGAAATTCAGGAGAAAGATGACCTCACACAATAGTTTCGGCGTGTGCAGACATCGATGTGTCTCGGGCAGCATGTCGAAATAAAGAATGGAATTAGAGTAGACTGGCACAGAACGTCTTAGCTGGGTAAACCATTTCGAACTTGGTTTGACTTTTTATAGAGAAATCCTGCAATGTCTGGTCGTCTTGGCTGCCGGATGGCCGAGTGGTACAGCTGTCGGCGTGCCACGCAGAAGGACCAGGGTTCGTGTCCCGGGTCTGGAAACTCCTGAAAAGCTTTTTCGGGTTACTGGGCCCGGCTCGGCGATCCCCATCGTTCACAATCCGGCCCACTCAACGGGTGTGGGTGCAGCTGTGGCTGAAACTGGCAACACTCCTTAGTAATCGCTCTGATTGGAAAGAGGCGTAAAATATATAAAAAACGCCTGGTCGGCCGGGAAACTGCTCCTCCTGGCTCCCAGATGTTCCTCCTAGTTAAGAAATTTCTATAGGAGCCTGACGGCACCCATCCTTCGCCGACGGGTGTTCTGTAATTCGCCGCTCGACCGTTTGAGTCCCTGCAAATCCAGGATTAAGAATCGATCCGTAATATGTACTGTAAGAGTTACAAGCCCTTTAAAAGGGTCCAAAATCCGAAGGTAGCGTACCGTAACGACAGGATGACTGGTTGAGGGATAGAAGCTTTAACTCTGAGAGAACGGCCTTAACGGCCATCCGAGAGTTGGTCTGGCTCGGACTGTGTGGGATTCGTTCCCAAACTAGGAAACGCCTGCGTTCCTGGGAATCATAAAACATCGTGGAGTTACCCCGAGATATTCGACTGAGACAATTTGCCAGAGCCCGGCAATTGCACGGCGTCGGTCGATATTGCCCCACAGTGGCCTCCGCAGTCAACAAATGCCTGTAGGCTGTATCGGGATACGATGCCGGGAAGGTTCTCGTCCTTTTACAAGAGAGGAAGTTTGCGTGACAAGCTATCCACCCGCCGATGCGAATATTAGTTAAGGTTATACTTAGTAAAGAAAGAATTCGGACTTTCTAAACTTTCGGCCGACTGCTAGCGGTTTTACGTCGCAATAGTGTCTGAACAAGGTATTCTCGTGCCTCGGAGAACGCACAGTTTCAAATCCATTCAGCCTCGTGTTTTCGATCTTTCTATGGACGGAGACGGTAGCGGCGGTTACATTGCCTTCTCGGCAATGTAAAGGTCACCACAGCGATATGCCACGAGGTATGAATGCAGAGGATATATATCCCCAGGCTTGGTGCACTTATGCGGGTTTACTGCTTCGTTCATTCTTGTGGTTCTAGTGATATTAGGCGAGTCCGCACCAATGTGGCGAGCTATGATTATTTCGAGATTATTCTTGCAGACGTTTTCACCCTGTAGTACCAATTAAGTTAGAGGAGAGAGCAGCCTTTTGGCATGACTCAGAATATAAGGTGAGTCTGTGGACTGTGACCCTATCGCGTTCGGCAATGATTAAAGACGAGTTACATCTCACAGAAGGATCTCTGTAGTACCTATTACTGGAGCAGGGCCTGTAGCCCTTTATTGGCACTGCCTTAAGACCTAAAGGAGCCGACTTCATCATCCGGTCCCCCTCCACGAATATGTGTGCAGCCCGTTGTTGGAACTGGCCCCGCCACTTAGTAATCTCCATGATTCAAAAGGGTCATAAAAATGCAAAAAGCTGATCTTCCTCTGTAAGAGTAACGAGTGAACTTGAGAATTTCCGTAAGAGTCGATAAAAAGTGCTACCTTGTTCACGTCCAGTCGCACTGTCGCGGCCTGACCTGACGGTTAGGGTTACTAGTGTAACGGTTATAGTATAACCCATGAAAAAGAATATATTTAAGTATAAGTATATATGAGTACACCCACTTAATTCTTTACAAAATCAACAAAATTGCAAATCCGTTCTATTCAATATTAGTCTTAGAGCTATTAAGTCCGCGACTTACGCGGTTAATTATTTGAAAATATTTGCGAGTAAATCAAAATCCACTTAAGTATAATAATGCTTAAATTCAATACATAAAATTTTATTTTCAATATATAAATTCAATATATATTCTAATAAATTTTATATAATCATTCCGTTTATTAATGTATTAATAAACGGAATGATTATATAAAATTTATTAGAATATTTGAATCATAAATAAGAATAGTTTTGGTCATAACTGATATTTCTGTAAGAAAATAAATTAGTTAGTGAAATTTTTATTGAAATGTAATGGAAATTTACCAAAAATAGAATTACGATCATCCTATCACTGAATCTGGATAGGTTATGTGAAAATTCCCGAAATAATCATTTTAATTAATTTTCGTTGATCATCTGTAATAATAGTTTTTTTATATTTTACGGCCAGTTCCAACCACGGGCTGCACCCACAACTTAATACTGTTAGTGAGTAGAAAGTGGAATTATCTGTTGACGAAAAACCTATAATATAATAACTTTTGTAAAAATAGCAATAATATCCGGATTGTGTAAAATATTTCGGCTTTCCACATGAAGGAGTTGATTTGGATTTCTGGCTCCTTTTTATGTTTATTCATGAATATGATTCTGGTCCAATCATCAATCCTCATCCTGCACAATCCAGAAGACTCCTCCACAGGGATGGACACTGTGTATAAAGCTTTTTTCATCTTTATACATAGTTCTCTACTGAATTAGAAGTTGCGATATCTGTTTAAAATACTTAGAAATATTTAAAATTATGTTTTATCTCAACAAATATCGCCAATTTTTACTCTGGTAGAATAAAATGTGGCAGAGTGAAACAAGTCATTCCATAGATTTTCTACTTCTCCCGACGGTTTTGCTGGATTTGGGTGACGAGGGTTGACAAGCCGTTCTCAGACTATATGAATAAATTTTCTAAAAGTATTGGGACCTGAGAATCAAATTTTGGGTTCTTCCTAGATAAAGCTGAAGCTTTTCGACTTATCTATCCTATTCACTTTAAAATTATGTATATCCTAGCCCTTTATAAAGCCCTTTATCCTAGCCCTTTTTAAATTATGTATTAAATAAATAAATAAATAAATAAATAAATAAATAATGGATTGATTTATATTAATTTACGTTAATCTATCAAATGACATGAGGGATGTAGTGTTTCCAAATTCTCGACATTTTGGTTGGTTGGTTTTTTTTTCAACAGATGTCGCCACTTTCCACTCAGTAAGAGTACTAAGTGGCGGGGCGAAACAAGGCCTTTCACAGGCTGCCCACCCCTGCGGAGGAGTCAGCCGGATTGTGGAGGACGGGGATCAACGGGCCGGGTCCGGATCCCATGATAAATAATTTCAAGGGGTGGGACTGATTGGTTGGTTAGGCAGGTTAAGCCGCCATATCGCACGATTGGTATACTATATCCGGTAGCGGCCACTTGTAGAGCCCATCACAGACTGGTCAACACTCATGATGGGGTCAATGGGATGACTGAAGGATAGGGTTCAACGGTCCGGGCCCGGACTCCTCCTGAAAATCTGGAGATGTAAAATCCGGAATTGAAACCGGATCTCCAGGATGGCAAGCGGCAGGTTTACCATGGGCCATCCGGCCGACTCCCAACACTTTGGAATTTTCGGGAATCGAGAACGGGAAATCCTATTTCCCAAGAATTCTCGAAAATTCCCGAAATAATCATTTTAATTAATTTTCGTTGACCATCTGTAATAATAGTTTTTTTATATTTTACGGCCAGTTCCAACCACGGGCTGCACCCACACCCGTGGAGGGGGGCCGGGTGGTAAAGGACCCACCGGGCCGGGCTTAGTACCCCGAAAAATTCCGGGACTAGACCCGGGGCGCGAATCCGGCTCCTCCTGCGAGGCACGCCAATAGCGTTAACACTCGGCCATCCGGCCGCCTATAATAATGGTTATAACAGTAAATATTAATAAACAGAAAAGCCGTAGAGTAGAAGCGGCTAACGGGATTCGTGGCAGTCTTTCAGAGGTTTCGAGATACTTCTCTATGTAGAGATTCGATACAAAAAATGAGTAAAATAAAACTTCCTAACTGGATGTTGGCCGGAATTTCATGACTAGTGTATCTCTTGTCCTGAGTGCTAAACAGAGTCACTACTGTATTATTTTGGCTAGATTTCTATTATATTTCAGGTTTTCTGAAAATATAAACAATGTATTTAATGCAAAAACCAAACTTTAACCAAACTTTATTTAACTTTATAGCATACAATGAATTTTACGTATATCATACAATATATTAACATAAATCACAATTTTCCGCTGCAAACGAATCGAATATGGCTGATAGTATCGACCGTTATGTTGTAGAAACGATTCATGGTGGAGAACAGAAGACAAGACACAGAGAAATATTTATTTTCACAATATTTATTTATCTTAACATGACTACAATGTCATGTTAAGATAAGCTACCTTAGATTTCCTTAGGTAGTTCACCCGAAGAAGACTTTGTAGTCTTATCCTGGATTATGAAAATAAATATTTTTCTGTGTAAATACAAAATATTTTCTCTTCCATCAAATATGTTCGATTTACAACAGCTGGAATAAACTGGTTATGTGTTATCTGATTCTGGTGTCGCACATGTATTTCTAGTGGCATTTAATATTGTAACACAGTGTAACTTTAGATAGCGACAAACAGAAAAAATGTGTAAAAGATACATTGTGAGTAGTATGTTATTTTCCACTGTGGGTGTTTCCAGGTTCTAGGAGCTGAATTTGCCGATTTCCCGACCAACTTTTTTCAAAATTCTGGAAGAAGATAAAAAAAATTTCCGAGAATGGGTGGGAAGGAATTCCTTCCCATAAACACTAGAGGGATGCTTTGGCAGCAATTACTGTTAGATCTCATGACAAACCCTCATCATACATTATGAATCAATGAGAAATTTGAAGAATGAAGTTTAAAAATGATGAATTTTTCCTATATTTTAAGAGAGGTTGTTCAGGGAAGGAATTCGTAAAAATAAATTTCTTGAAACCAATATTTTTATTATTATTACTATATTTTATTATGAATTCCGTATTATAAATTATACACAAATTTCATATAACTGATACTGAAATTTCAATTACATTGAAACTTTTATAGACTATTCATTATGAATTGATGCCCTGGCAGTTAAATTCTTCTGGATAATTGCGTGTAAAGTAGCTGCTAATCATATTGAAGGCTCCGCATTAAATTCTGAATTAAACACTTTCAGATTTTTCGGAAAGAGTCTGAATTATATCCTTCACCATTATTAGCTAGCTTATGATGGACCCTAATATAGTCCTTGTGAATAGTACCCGATAATTCTAGAACATAATTCGAAGTAACCTTTTCTTAATCAAAAGCGATCAAACGTGCAATAAGTTTCTTGCATTAAATATAAAATATGAGATACTATAATTAATAAAATATGTTTAGTGTAATTGAGGTAGTGTGCAGAAATAATTGATTATATTTTATCATTATCTATATATATAATTATCTAATAATGACCTTGCAAAATTGATTTTGTAATATAAAATGCGTGATTTATAATAAACTTTCTCCGTGCAAAATAAGTTTGTAAAAGTTTAAACTATATAATTATTATAAACACAAAATAAATCGAATCATTTATTTTCAGAAATCATCTCACAAAAATATCGATATTTTTTTTAATATTTTAATTGTTCTTTCTTTATAATATAATTATCTCTTTAAGCTCAATAAGGATAATATAAACGAATTTTCTATTTTTATATTTTAAGAAATTGAGTTATGAATTATGCAAATTTTCTTTGGAAATAGAAATATTTCCATTATATTGAAATTTATTAAAGAATAGGATGTTTGGATTAGGAAATATTTTTCACTTAAAGAGTACTAAGCGGCGAAGCATTTCTATGCCTACGTCTCTGATAGGTTCAGATGGAGTTGGTTCAACGATACCATCTGAAAACACTGAAAGGGTGTTATGATGAAACCACAGATTAGTTGATACAGATGGGACACTTCGTTCATTCGAAGGTGCTGCCACTATTGTCAGTATCTGGCGTTACCATGGGCGTTACTCATTTTACTTTTGTTGTAGATATTGGAAGGTCGGTTATTATTGTTTCTACGAATCTTATGGCAGTTTTATTACAGTTATAATTAAAACTTTCAATACATTAAAACATCATTTATATTAATAGTTGAGTTCATTTCAAGTACCCTTCATAGAGGCGCTTCGTTCGTTTCTTGTATACAATAGAGTCTACGAGAATGTCCTAGATGTCTCAACTAATCTGTGGATGAAACTAAACACCGTCGTACAGGATGGAAGTATCGCACGCATCCACAGCAGTCATCCCGCCAACAAATATATCCTTATAAACACATATTCCTTTATTTAATTTAATCAATCTAGAAAAATGGAATTCGGTGCTGTTCAATATGGAGGTATTAAAACTATTTCATAATTATATTTATAATAAATATTCATTTTTAGCTCTAATAAAAATCAATATTCTACAGCAGGGGTGGGCAATTATTTTCTGCCGAGGGCCGGATTACAAATTTTCAAGATGAAGCTGGAAGACTTCGTTTCAACATCCAAGGGCTATTAAATTGTGTATTGTGTATAAAATAGTGTATACAATAATAGTACAATAGTAAAACACATATAATAAAGTAAGTAATTATAGTGTATCTCTCTCATCTCACCTGTTAGGGGAGTGGGATGGGGACGAATAAAATTAATCTATTTTCCATAAGTCTTATATGGGATATTGTCCCTCAATTCGACAGTTTCTCAAAATCTTAGCCGTTAGGGGAGTGGGATGGGGACTGATAACGAATTAATCTATTTTACATAGTCCTAATTTGAGAAATATTGTCCCGCAATTTGACAGTTTTTGAATTCAGCATTACTTCGGCACCGGATTAGTGTCGAATTGTGAGGCATCACTGTACCATGAATATGACTTGTACTTAAACAAACATTATAACAAAATTATAAAAGCAAAAATTATTATAAAAAAAAAATTTATTATTTATTCGATTTTGTTATATGTATGCATTTTTCTAAAAATAAAAGAATTGATTTTGTAAAAAAAAATTGTTTTAATAGGACCCCAAAAATCTCTCGTGCCTTCGATCCCTTTAAGGCAAAATCCACCATTGATCTTGACTTTCATATACATTAAATTGTTTTATAGAGAATTAGTTGAATAAATACACAACAGAATATCATACATAAGGTTTTAGAACGTGCACTCGTAATGGAGGAGAATATTTTTACAGTTTAAATAGTGAGTATTAAAATTTTTCCACTTTCATTCCAGATTTTAAATTTATAATATACAATATTTAATATTGACAATTTCTGTTTTGAAATTTTCTTTTACAACTATTTTGATTCTTGGCATAATATAGTAACATACTGATTATGCATTGTGAAACCGTGACTATTTCAACAGTGGTACTCAATCTTTTGAAGAATACAGATGAAGTATCATATTTTGGTCTTAAAGTGCAGGCCACTTAAGTAATTTAAATGACCCGCACTTTAAGACAGAAATATGATACTTTAGTAATTTTTGAAATACAATACCAATAAAATGAAAATGAAAAAAATAACATTTAGGTTTGATGTTGCAGATCAGATGGTGTCATTAGGTTTGATGTTGCAGATCAGATGGTGTCATGGGTTGAGCATGCCTGATTTTCAAAAAGAAGAGAAATTATATTTTAGTGTGTTGTGGTTTTATGTTCTTTTATAAATATTAGAATTGTTAATTTTAAATGAATAATCAAATATTAGATGTATTATTAATACAGTAATTATACAATTTTCTTAATTTGATATGTAAACAGTTCATAAAATTTATCATATATTTTTTTTTATTTATATTTATTGTTTATTTGTTTATTCTTTTGTTAATTTCTGAAGCATACACTCATCAAGATTGATGATGAAATGCATATCTTAATAATGGATATATGAATTTATTATAGTCTTGCTTCAAGTATCAACTTGACTCCTGCATGATTTTAATTGTGTATAAATTCATTTGCTAATACAGAATGAACTCATCCTAGTCATAAAGCCATAACTAGTCTAAATCAAATCATATTCATAACATCATAGTCATAAAACCATATCAAATAATAAATATTTGATATAATAGATATGATTTTATGTTATGCATTTAACATTAACACATTTTTAAAAAACAAATATGCATTTTAGAAATGTATACATTTTATATTTAAAAACCTAAAAATATAAAATCATACTTAAAAGCACCGTCCTTTCTCAATAAACTCCCAGCCTATGGTAATACAGTGTACAATAATATCACCAGAATGAAGCATTTATTACCAAACATCCAATAAATTACTAAGATCATTCTTTTTGTTCACACATATTGTCATTGATTAAAAATGAATTTGTGAACCATATCAAATTTACCATCTTACATTTTGTAGAATTATTAAGTATTCACAAACTATATTGAGTTCCATTTCTAATGCTCATTCATGCAAACACTGTGTTTGTCTTTGCTCAAAGGATGTTAGACAATAACATACTTTCAGTATAGTAAGAATCTTCTATGCAAATTATATATATCTAATGTAAAATACATTTTTATTGAGATTGTTATCCAAAAGTAGAATTGGTACACTTCTTTTCTATTTTTACTACATCTTTTAGTAAAAATGAAAATTTATCATTCTTAATAAAGAATAAGTATCATCATAGTGCTTAAATTGTCAGTCCAAATTTTTGGCACTATATATGAACTTCTGATTCTTTTTCACAATAGGTTTTATAAGTGCATAAGTATCAAATTTAAGTCCATTGAATTCTATTGACATTGCCTTATTAACTTTTGTATTCTCACTTTTAATATGTTTTAAGCATATTAACAAATACCTTATGGTATATGTAAATCTTAGATCAAAATAGAGGCTATTTTTATAATTTATTTAGCTTTTAATCAGAAAGATTAAATTCTCTGAATAATTATTTTTTAACATTAAAGCAAATTTATTAAATTTATTTTAGTATTAAAAATAAATGAGAGAATTAATTAAAAATTTCACATCTGTTTATTTCTGTCATTAAATTTTGTTTTTGTATACATTTAAATTTTTCATTTTATTTAAATGGAAAAAATAAAAAAAAAAAAAAATAATAATAAGAAATACAAACACCGTGAAATTACGAAAGTTTCCGGGCGGGAATTCCTTCCCGCCTGTTTACGGGAATTTTTTCGTTTTTCCGTTCCCGAATCCCGAGAAAAGTTGATCAGGAAATCGGGAAAATTGGTTCCTAGAACCCAGTAATACCCACAATGGGAAATAAACGTAATACTCACAATGTATCTTTTTAGAAGTTTTTCCTATTTATCTCTATCTAAAATTGCATTGTGTTACAATATTATACGCCACTAGAAATGCACGCGTGATACCAGAATCAGACAACGCATGACCAGTTAATTTTAGCTCTTTAAACCAAGCACATTTGATCATGGAGAACAGAAAACAGTTTATTTATATAGAAAAATACTTATTTTCACAACCCAGGTTTTGACTACAAAGTCATCTTCAGGTGAACTAATTAAGGAAATATAAGATAGCTTATCTTAATATGACATTATATTCAAATTCTGGGTTATGAAAATAAATATTCCTCTGTGTAAACACAAACTGTTTGTTATCCACGATGAATCATTTCCACAAAGTGACGGCTGATACTACCAACCACATTCCATCAGTTTGTTTGCGGTTGACGATTGTGATATATGTTAATACATTGTATGATATACGTTAAAACTCATTATATACTATGAGGTTTGATTTAAATAAAGTTTGCATTAATTACATTGTTTATATTTCGAGAAAACCTGAAATATAACAGAAACCTAACCAAAATGAAACCGTAGTGACCCCTGTATAGGCTCAGGGCAAGAGATGCATTAGTCATGAAATTCCGGTCAACCTCCATTTGAAAATATTATTTACTCATTTTTTGTGTTGACCTTATACATATTGTCTCGAAACCTCTGAAAGACTGCGTCGGGGCCACGAACCCCGGTTGCCCCATCTTCTCTAGGCTTTTCTATTTATTAATATTTACTGTTATACCATTATTATAGATGGTCAATGAAAATTGAATAAAAAAGTTTATTTCGGGAATTCTCGGGAAATACGATTTCCCATTCTCGATTCCCGAAGGTTCCAAAATGTCGGGAAATTTGAAAATACTAGTATTGAGTTAATAGATTGACAAAACGATTTTATTTGATTTTGAATGTATTTTACAACCGATTTCTTATGCAATGACGTTTATTCTGGTTAATAGTTAATCAAATCTACACTGACGGAAAAAAAAATCCCAACACCAAGAAAGACTTGTGTTAGATAAACAAAATTTGGTAGGCGTGGACTGATTTGATATTTTTCTATATTCATTTTATTTATCAATAAAATTTTTGCCATTATAGCTATTAGTTGGAGAGCCGCATTAAGTAGTTCCGAGGGCCGCGGTTTGTGTATACCTAACCTAGAGGATCGGATTCAATTTCGGATTCCACACCTCCAGGTTTTCAAGATCCCAGCAGGTCGTTGGATCCCATCCTTCAACATAGAGCCCTGACCAGAATGAGATGATGAGTTAATGAAATGCATCTGAGGATGGTCTGCCGGATTGGCCGCGTGGAAACGCTTCGGCTTTCCACTCTGGAGATCTCGGGTTCGATTTTCGGGTCCCATCCCTTGAAAATATTTATCATGGGGTCCGGGCCCGGCCCGAATATCCTGAGAATCTGATTATTGCCAGAAGCAGGACCAACTTTAACAATGAGTTAAATGAGAAATAATTTATTGTAATAACTTTTAAACAATAAGTTATGCATTTATGATATGTATTTATATTAGCATATCTATGTAACATTCCTTTTTTATTAGTTTAATACATTTAAATAATAGGGGCTTAATAATAGGAGGAATTTTTTAAATTTTATTTAAATGATACAACGTTTAAGAATTTAAATGTGTGATACGCCGTAGTAAACTGATTGTAGATAATTTAAATGTGTGATACGCCGTAGTAAACTGATTGTATTGAAACTAAAAAATTAATAATAAAGTTTATTAATATTTTAAATAATTTTGTTTTGTTAATTACATTCTTCTATTTGGCTTGATTAAATACATATCTATCAACGCTTGTATGCATAATTTTAAAACAAATCGTTTTATATTGAAATTTCAGTTATTAAAAAACTAGTAACATTAACGGATAGAGCACCAGCGAAACAAGAAAATTGTGATAATTGTTCCAGCCAAGGAAGATATACTATATCTTCCTTGGTTCCGGCTACATAATTTGCGCTTGCGCGTACATTGTAACGCTAACTGCCACTAGTGGCGCTGAGGGCAACAACGGTATACCATTGGGTTAATGGGAGTGTCGCATCTTGTTTTCTTTAATCTATCGTGCACATGGAGCTGTGTCAGGTCAAGGTCAGATCCCAGCATGCAGTCCTGTCCTGCGCTGCGGCTTAATATCTTTTTACGTAGCATTTTTAAAATCTGAAAAATAGAAATATATGCAACGTCGGATATGATAAATTATAGTGTATATTTGGATAAATATTGAACTTACATTAGAATATTATTTGAAAAACACCTTCGAACTTGTATAAGGAAACGTAAAATGGCGCCCGTCGTACCAGAGTGTTATTGAGTTATTAAGTCACAGCGCCCCTGCATATTTTGTCTTTTTAGAGGAACTATAATTTCAATTTAATTTTTAAATTATTAATAACATCAATAATTTTGGTTGTTGCAGACATCCGAAAATTAGACCTTTCTAACGATACCATATTTATAGAATTCGATACAGTGGTTCGTCCGAAAAACGGACTCCAGCCAGCCACGTTTGACTAGGTAGTATAATAGTTCAACCGAAAAAGGGACACCAGCCAGCCATGTTTGACTAGTTCGGTTTCAACCACCTAGTTCGGACTACCAGCCAGCCATGTTTGACTAGTTCGGTTTCAAGAAAAACACCCGGTATACCGGTATATATATTGTTCTGCCTTAAAAATAATAAAAAAATTCCGGATAAAAAAATGTAAATACACACTGTGTATTTACAATTTTTAATTTTTTCATAAGTTAATGGTATTTAGATAATGTAAGAGAAAAAAGCCAACGTTACCATTAGTGCTAAGGAAACAGTGTGCCAAATTTTCATGCTAGAAATTACTTTATAAATTATTTAAGTAACATTTTATTTTCATAAGTTGTTTAGGCAAGTTTTAAAAATAATCTGGGTAATTGATGTATAATATAAAGTACTTAACTTATTTTTAAATTATTAAAAATAACTTGAACATTTTAATACATAAATTATATATAAGAGAATAATTAATAAGTAATTTGGACAGTTTATAAATAAAACACTTAATGACTTGAGACAGCATTTTTCGTTCCCATACTTGACTTCCACATTTTATGTTTACGTTTTTTTCTTTCAATTGGGCATTTATTTTCTTAATAATGAAATAAATTCTTGTTCTACAATATTGTTCAATAAGATATTGGCCAATGTCATGGCATGTTGGAAAGTTTTCGCTGGGAAATATAAAAAACGAACTATTTCTATTAATACAATTAAAAGCTGCACAACCGGGCATCTTCAAATTAAGAAATGATTTAAATGACTATATATAGATAATTGTAAATTATTATCCGCTTTCATGTGTATTCATTCAGTTTAGCTCCAAGTTTAGCACAGTGTCTCAAACATGCTTAAACAGCTTAGCACAGTGAGACAGTATCTCAAACAAGGCGTCTGGAACCCACGTGACACGGAGCTAACCAATAAAATGCTTCCATTGTCGGCAAACTCTAGGGAAAAGCGTGTCCATAGTTCTCTATAAGAGTATAGAATGAATTTACACCCGAGTCGCAGGCAATGATTAAGCCGCGATTTTCTCGCAGACACGAGGGTACTACAGGGTACTTCACAGGTAGAGCAGGGGAATGGCCTTTTGGCCTATCTCAGAATAGGAAATGAGTCTAGGGTTCCTTTCCCCCGACAAGCTGACCTTGACCTTCTTTGATAGATCTGCAGCACATTCCTTAAAACAGCTTCTTTGTGTCGTATTGGCAACTTTAACACACAGACTAGATTTTGTCGTAAAGATACCAGGCACTTTCAATCCCAAGTCCGTTGGTTTAATATTTGATTTAATACTTTCTTTTAGCTCTTCTAGATTCAGAGCTGGAAATTCTTCATCGTTTAAAGGAGAGATAATTATTGTTTGACTTCCTTCGGCCGAGAAACCTGGGCCACTTTTTTTGTTAACAGATGACGCTACTTTCCATTCAGACAAAAATATCAGAATTAATTAAATAGTGAAAATTATTGAAATTGTTTGTTTTTGAAACCAGTAAGTACTACATTAGTCTTTTTTTTTTAATTTGTTTATTGATTAGACTTATTATATCATGAAATGCAAAGAATATTTTTACTTTTGATTAATTTGTGTGATCCTTTGTTAATTTGTTGACATAGGTAAACGCAGTCGTATTAAAGATCATCCTGATTCACCATTAAGCGCATTTAGAGCAAGCAATGTTTTGCCTACCAAAGAAAGAGAGGGCGGGGTTTTGTTTGTAAACATGCACCAACCCTATAGACTGGATTGACTGCTCAATGTTTTTTTTTTGTTAACAGATGACGCTACTTTCCATTCATGGAGAATACTAAGTGACGGGCGAAGAAAGCTCTTCCACAGGCTGCCCACTCCTGCGGAGGGGTCAGCCGGATTGTGGAGGACGGGGATCGACGGGACGGTCCCGGACCCTATGATAAATATTTTCAAGGGGTGGGACCCGAGATTCGAACCCGGGTCCTCCAGAGTGGAAAGCCGAAGCGTTTCTACGCGGTCAAACCGGCCGATGAATGCTCAATGTTAGAAATACGAAGTCGTCATTTGATTGGCTACATTCGCGAACGTATATTCTACGCTAAGAATCTTTGCGCATCAAAATAAGCATAATTCAACAAATCAAAGCTATTCTTACAAAGCGGCAAGTCGAATAATCCGATTTAAGAAAATGTTTTTTTTTTTTTGCATATTTTACGTCCCCTTTCCAATCAGGGATATTACTAAGGGGGCAGGGCCAGTTCCAACCACGGGCTGCACCCACACCCGTGGAGGGGGGCCGGATGGTGAAGGACGGGGATCACCGAGCCGGGCCCAGCACCCCAAAAAAAACCAGGACCAGACTGGGACGCCAACCCAGGTCATCCTGAGTGGCACGCCAACACGTTACCATTACATTACTTTGTATGTTTAGATTTGCTTTGTATTTTTATCTATTGGACAGATTAACTGCTTTCTATTTTCAGAAAATGTTAGTGAATACGAAAGAAAAATAATAGGAGTTCACAATTTGATCCCGATTTATACAATCTTCGAAGTGACACTTGTAGTGGCCATGTGGCTGAGTGGTAATGCTGTCGGCGTGCCATGCAGGAGGACCCGGTTCGCGTCCCGAGTATGATATCTCCTAAAAAGATTTTTCGAGGTGCTGGTCCCGGCCTAGCGATCCCTTCCTTCATCATCCGGTCCCCTTCCACGGGTATGGGTGCAGCCCGTAGTTAAAACTGGCCCTGCCAGTTTTAACTACGGGCAGTTTTAACAACTAAAAACCCTTTAGTTAAAACTGGCCTTGCTTGGAAAGGGGCGTAAAATATGCAAAAATAAAAAAAAATGTGGCGGAACTTAAAATTTTTGGTCCCCGCAAAATATTGTTCGGGCCCCTACCACAAAAAAAAAAACAAATTTTTATTAGAAAATAACAAAAAAGCATTATTTAAAACACAATTGAAAATTATCAAAAGAAAATACATTTAAAATTCTTCCTTCTAGATTTTAAATTTGCAAAATCTCCAATCATCTTTTATTTTCATATTTTTTAACTACTGCTCCTATTACCGCACTGCTCTGATTCAATGAATATTTAACTCTTTTCATAGTGTATTTAATTTTTATTGTATTACATTGTTAATTTAAAAAAGGTTAAAGAGAGTACAGACAAAAAGGATTTGGGCTCCCGAATTGAAGTTCCGTCACTGGACACTTGGTTAGTGAATACAGCCATTAGTGTTCTACTTCAATAGAAAGTGAGTCATCTATTGAAAAAAACACATCCAGGATTTTAGTAGATGTTTTTATATTATGGCGCTTTCCAATCGGAGGTTACTATGCGGTTGGGCTTTCCATCAATGGGTCTTTTCAATGTTTATCACTTGCAGCTCATAATAATGGTGGAGTCACACTTAAAGTGAAAGATGGGTTCAACGAATTATGCCCATATCCTTCCTGAAAAATCTTTTGAGATGTGGGGCTTAGAATTGAACTCTGTTCTTTAAATAGCAAACTAACGCCTAACCACCATCTTGCCGATGTTACTTAATATCTTGCTTAACATTCAATGAATGATCATGAACTGGCTTTAAAAATATATACGAGTAATAATATATTATCACTATATTTTCAAGAAAAATGGCCCTTTTTAAAAATGTAAAGTCACTTCAGTTTTTCTCTAATGGTAAAGTCGGCTGTCCTTAATTTGGTTATAAATGAACACAGTTAACTAATTAGTTGGAAATTTATTAACGTTTAAACTAGTAAAGTTTTTTATAAGAATAAGTTATATAATTATATAAAAAATAAACATAAAAACTATAGATTTAAAATTTTTAAAAAGGTTGTTGTTCTGAATTTTACATATTATGTACTGTACGTACAGTCGGTTGCAGAAAGATCCGAACATCGTTCATAGGGGTAGCATAAGAGGAACTTTGTTTTTTTTTTAATGCTGAACTGTCATTACTAAAAATGCAGATGTCAAAAATGTTATATAATGAAGATAAACAAAAATATTTTTAGTCATTAAAATATGACTCGGAATAAAATTAAATATATTTAATATTCTGTATTTTTTCTTTAGCATTATTTTTAATGATTAATTATTGTTATTAAAATACTCAATGTTAATATTATCTCCTTGGGATAGATGATAATATTTATAGTCATTAAAATACAATCTGGGGTAAAATTGAAAAAGAATTTTTTAATGCTCTAATTATAACAATAAAGAATGCACTTTTCCTATGTAACTGCAATGGAAAGATACAACATTAATAATATATAAAAAATTATAATGCTAAAGGAATATAACACAATATATAAAAAAATAATATTTAATTTTATTCCATATGACATTTAAATGATAGAAAATTAAAAGACCACTTGAAGTAAAATTGAAAAATAATTTTAATGCTCTAACTATAATAATAATAATAGTGCACTTTTTTTATATATCTCCAATAGAATGGGTTCACAAACACAAGATAACTTTTTTTTTCATTTACATTTTATTCATCCCCGTTTTTAATATTGGTATTTTTAAAAACAGGATTATTAAAAATGCTAACATTAGTATCAAAGCTGTTTGTGTAGCAAAAATAGTATCAGTTTTATCATTATATTTTTTAATGATAGTTTGATCAGTATTAAAAAAGTATCAAAACTGTTTGTGTGTATTCAGTTAAAGTTGGAACATTAATAATCAAAAATATACTCATAAAAAATACAGAAAAAGAAGATGCAGAAAAATTTCATTTCGAAGATAACGTATGTTATATGAAATTACATTTAAAATTTCAATCTATATTGTAATTGTATTGTTTTATATAATATAAATTGTTTTATATCTATTATATATTAATTGTATTATTTTAATCTAATTGATGTTATTAATACAACGAAATTAAGTGATATGAAATTTATTTGGAACAGTTTGCTGCCCATATATATGTACATTCAGGAGCTTTTGTATCAGATATGATCTTCATTTTTAACATTACAATGTTTAATCTTTTTTCTAGTTGGATAATAGACTGTTTCAAAAAAATTAATCAGCAATGATTACTTTAATTTTTTATGAAAAATTAAACTAATTTTTACTTCTTTTAAAGTTATGCTTTGCTAAGTTTATATTATGATTTATTTTATATTGTATTAATATCTGTATTATTATTATTACATTTTTTTACCTTCAGACATTAACATATAGCAAAATATGAACAAATAATGCATTATGTCATTTTGTTAATAAATAATTAATCTAAATGACAGTACTTTCTGCAGTAAATATTCAAAACAGCTTTATTTAACAGTACATTTTCAGTACTTTGTACCATCATCAGCTATACACAAAATAAAAGAAAATATCTATAAAATAAGAATAAAATTATTTTGAAAATTCTAGAACATTTTTAAAATATATAGCTCCTGTTACATTTAAATTTGAATCACATTTTGAAAGAAATTTTATATTAACCACAAAGCCCAAACAGGAAGTGCGGTAACACACATTGAAATACTAGTACAATCATTATAAAATTATTAATAGTCAAACATGGCTGGCTGGCTGGATGTCCCTTTTTCAGTTGAACTACTGTACTGATTTCTATAAATAGGGTATCGTTAGAAAGGTCTAATCTTTGGATATCTGCAACAGCCAAAATTATTTGTTGTTATTAATAATTTAAAAATTAAGGATGTCTGCGACAGCCAAAATTATTTGTTGTTATTAATGACAGTCCAAATTATTTGTTGTTATTAATAATTTAAAAATTAAAGAATACAGTGAAACTGTAATTCTACTAAAAAACAATCTGTAGGTGGTGCTGTAACGTATTAGTAATAACCAAGAACCAAGGATAACTAATCAAGTAACCAACATAGCAGATGCCATTTTATGATTCCTCTTGGATTCCCTACACAAGTTTGGAGGTGTTTTCATCGTTATACAGGGTGGAAGAAAAGTCTGTACCCCTCCAAATAACTTAATAACTATCCTAGATTTCAAAAATCTGTTAATGCCAACAAATAAGTCATGGATTAGCTACCTGATGATGATCTTCAAATGAGCTGATTATGCAAATGAGGACAGTTGCAAATCCTATCTCATAAACCATAACAGAGAGGGAAAATTTCTAATTATAAATTTGTTCAGCATTCAATTCTGTACACAATAAAAAAAACTTCATTAAAATTGGATGAATAGTTCATTCAAAAATGAAACAAAAACTTTTCCACATGCAAATTGACATTTATCACTGACATATAAATAATAAGCCAATACTAAAACATAACATCTCAAATCAATAAATTGAAAACACAGAGCCTAATCAGCAAGCAAAAATTAATCAAATATATACTCAAAATGTCTTCCACCAGTTGAGCATGATGTTGGATGGAGTTCTTCACAGCCTATATAGTGTCAGTAGAAATCTTTGCACAAACAGTAATGATGTAGTCTTGAAGATCCTTTATTATTGTTATGCTAGAATGAAAGTTGTTGTGGCCTCATCAATTGCTGTTTGTGGGCAAACTAATCTTGGGCATTTTAAGGAATTGATGTATGATAAATCTAAATATTTCATTTTTGAGTGAACTATTCATCTGATTTTGATGAAATTTTTTTACGGGTGTTCTTTTTTTTCTTTTGTATGGTAAGCTTGGTGGCTAAATTTTGATTGCCCCTATTTCTTTTGTATGGTAAGCTTGGTGGCTAAATTTTGATTGCCCCTTTCCACTTCAAATAAAGGTAGTAAGGAAGCCATATAGGCCAAGATTAAATTAAAAGCAAAATGTAGAAAGCAAAGAACCATTCCAACTTAATCTATGTGAAAATGTAGAAAAAACAAAGAGACCTTCCCAACTTAACCTATGTGATGACATGTGTGAAAGTAATTCAACCCATTTCATGTTAGGTAGAAGCTTAGAACAGTATCGACTAGAATTCTCCAGCTATTTTAAGGATACTTATGACTAAAATTCACATCTTTTTAAAATTTTTTTCAATTGCTTTACTTTTTATTGCCTATAGTAAAATTATATCTTTATGTTGATTTCAAAAATATTTCAAGTTTAATCAAATATCTCTATAAAAGAGTCCAATAATAAAATACATAGTATTTGAATTGTCATCCTTCAAAATATATCGCATTAGTTATTAACGTAAATACAAAGTTTTATATCAATTTCAGACGATCAGAAAATAACTCATAACAATACAGGATAATATAATAACAATTATTTTATTATATACAAAAAATATGGACAGAATATTTTAAAATTATATATAGGTACAGATCATCATATAGAAACAAAAAAATATATTTGGTTGATATATAGGATATTAATATCATTTTGCAATGATATATGATATTAATATGATTGGATAAACATATAATAGTTTGTCATGATGAATAGGATATGTTGACAATAAAATGAGTTTTCCATATATAATTTCTTTCTGTGATAATATATAAACATATTTCATTTGAGATATGCAATATGTCACGATTGTAATTATGGATACAGAACAGGCTTAACTTAGCTGCAAATTCAGCATAAAATTCCCTTTAAAATAAAATATCCAATGAAAAGGTATGATATAAAGATACTGATTGAACACAAATTGATACTGAATAGTATCCTTTATCATAATCAGTAACAATTATTTTATCTAAGTAATTCTGTAAAAATCCAGTAGTAATATTGCAGGTAAGTTATCTGTTGCCTCCTATTTTAACACTTAGTGCCATCTACTGATACTTATTATCATAAAATAAATAAAAATTTGGCCCCCTAGGGCCCTAAAAAAGGGCAATGTAGGGACTTGCCCATACTGATACTGAACAAAATTCTATATTATATTCCTAAATATTTTTTTTACATTTTAAATAAAAAAGTTACACACACACCACACACACACACCACACACACACACACACACACAAAATCTGTATTTTATAAGTAATATAGATATAGATTTTTTTTTATATTGTAGGAAAGCCCAACCGTTTCCGCTAATGTTCGGATCTTTCTGCAACCAACTGTACTTTTAAGAGTTTTTACTACAGTATTATAAAATTTAGAAAATTGAATTGTGAATTGGAATATTTACTTTTTGAGTACTTTATTTAATCGGAATGTTTGATTTGTATTGTTGGATTTCCGATTTTTTGAGATTTTGACAAAGATTTCTAAGATATATATATATAAAAAAAAAAAAAATAAAGTTGCGAGACTTAAAAACCAGTTCCGGTGAAATATAAAAAAAAAAAAAATAAATCTGAGATATCTATAAATTTTTCAGATATTGTATATAAGAAGTAACAATATTTTAAGTGATATACATATAGGCTCGTACTGTATGAAAAAATTCTGCTTACTAATATTGTATAATAAATTTGCCTTTTAAAACAGATTCTTATAAATTTACAGATATCATATATGTCCGAAAGTATAAATTTGATGTGTTAGCATGATCTGAATGTTATAAAAAATTTAATTTACCATATTACTTGATTAAATTTATAATTGAAAGCATTGATGATTTACGATGATTTACAAATATTTTATGAATTTATGATTCTTCAAATATTCAAAACTTCGAATCATCGACAATTTTAATAATAAGAACTGCAAAGTAAATTTCAAAAATCCAAAATAATAAGCTGTATTTCTATTAATTTATAAAATTGACAGGAATTCAAATTTTATTTAAAAAGTGTGAAAATTAAGTTTTTTAAATATATAAATCACTCATTTTAAAAATTTAATGGAACATTTTTTAATATCAAATTAGTACTTATCTTAATAACTAATAATATATATTTCTCTATTGTATGCTTTTCCACCCAATGGATATTCAGTTTTGGGAGTCAATCCAGAGCTTACAAAGGCCGTCCAAATTAAAAGATTTTAACATTTATATGCATTACTTAGTTAACATTTTTTCTTTTAATTTTTTTTTTTACTTTTTCTATTTTTTTAAGAATTTCAATTATATTCAAACCACTATCATTCATTATATTATTTCCAAATATTTTTATATTTTTATTTTACTATATATATACAGTACAGTGATACCTCGGATTACGAACGTCTCGGTTCACGAACAAATCGGTTTACGCACCATTTGCGAATAAATTTTGCTTCGCTTTACGAACGATGCTTCGGTGCTCACGGTCTACGAACACTATTTGCGAACAAATTTTGCTTCGCTTTACGAACGATGCTTCGTTCACGAGAACACACACACACGCAGTGCATGGAGCGCACGTGACTCGCGGCGCACAAAACCTTGCGCACAGCCTCGCCCCCAGAAGCAATCCAGTTGGCCCAGCTCACATGGGTACAGTAGAGTCCCAACAAGTGTTATGCTTTTTTATTATTTAA
This sequence comes from Olivierus martensii, assembly GCA_000484575.1. Lineage (NCBI taxonomy): Eukaryota > Metazoa > Arthropoda > Arachnida > Scorpiones > Buthidae > Olivierus > Olivierus martensii. Next base: position 35,825 of record AYEL01062592.1, read on the forward strand.
TTAAACATTTCCCTTATTATGGCTCCCAAAAAAGTTAAGAGTTTTAGTGAAGGTGGTGTTAAACATGCTTTCTTATAATATTACTGTTATATTTATTTCCTTTCTGTATTATTTCCACACATAAAGCCATAACATGTTAATTTTTTTTTCTAGGATAAAAAAAACATATTATTTGGGATTTACATTAATTGCAATGGGAAAAATTGATTCGGATTACGAACTTTTCGGATCACGAACAGGATCGAGGAACGGATTGTGTTCGTGAACCGAGGTACCACTGTATTTTGTTTATAGAGATCCGATACATACTGTATATATATATAAATGATAATGAAATTACTCATAGTGATATTTGTGACGAAGTCGGCCAAGAGGTGTATGATGAGTTCTTTTGTTTGGTTAGTAGATGGCACCAATCCACTGGCAGGAAGAATTTACGTGCGAAGGACCTCTGATATTCGGATACCCCTGGAATGATTAGTCATACAATAGAGCTGTGCTGCTTAAGGTGATCGTCCACTGATTGGTACAGTTCGCGCCCATCGATTTCCGATCTGTAGCGAGCTTCCATATTTTCAGAATTATGAGTGTTTCTTTATTTAGTTGTAATAAAGCATTGTAAAGCAAATCATTTATAAATTAAGCGCTGCACTGCAGCGAACAGTCTAAACTTCTAGCTTGCAAGGCCTTACTACAGTGGATGTAAAGCATTTTTCGCATCGCTTCAATAATTAAAGCGAAATGGTTGAAGATAACATAACCAAGTTCAGACTTATCGGCTGGATGGCCAAATGGTAACGCGTTGGTGTTCCCTAGCAAGAGGACCGGGTTTGAATCCCAGGTGCGGCATATCTTGAAAAGTTTTTTCGGGATGCTGGGCCCTGCCTGGCGATCTCCATTCTTCACTATCCGGCCCTTTCACGGCTGTGAATGCAGTTTATGGTTGGAATTGGCCCCGCCCCTTAGTAATCTCCCCGATTAGAAAGGGGCATAAAAAACGGTGGGACATCATAATGCTCATATCACTGATGGTGTCAGCTGTCAGGTAAAGGAAGATTCAACGAGCCTGCCCCTGACTCCTCCTTAAAAAATTCTGGGGGTGCAGGATCCGGAAACTGAATCTGGACGAGAGTGGTTTCATGCTTCAACTTGGCTATTCAGTCGATTGACTAATCTAGCCTTCAACCTTTAGAATTGATTCTATCATAGATGATAGTCAGCCTGTGATGGGTCTGAAACCGACCCCCGCCAATATATTTTTACAGTCAGTCGGATTGGCCGCGTGGAAACGGTTCGGCTTCTACTCTGGAAGACCCGGGTTCGAGTCTCGGATCCCACCCCTTGAAAATATTTATCATGGGGTTCGAGTCTGGCCGACGATCCCCGTCCTCCACAATCCGGTTGACCCCTCCGCAGGGTGGGCAGCCTCTGGAAGAGCTTGTTTCGCCCCGCCACACAGTATTCTTCCAGAATGGAATGTGGTGTCATCTGTTGGCAAAAATATCCTTTTATACATTCGATGTCACCAAAATAATCTTATTGTTGGCTGGATGGCCGCGATGGAAGTATGCTGTGTTTCTACCCGGAGTATCGGGATTCAATTCTCGAATCCCATACTTCTAGATTTTTCAGGAGGATTCTAGACCAGCTCGTTGAATTCTATTCTCCATCTGATGGCTGAGTTTATCTGGGTTGTGGGAGGCCCCTGGTGGGCATAGAAATACTTCGCTGCTGAATACTCACTGAATGGAAAACAGTGTAAAACCACACAGAAAAAATTTCATTTTTTAATCATCATCATATATATATTTTCAAATTTCAGCATGTTTTGTAATATTACTTTATACTTTATAATAGAAGTGTCTATATTTCGTATCCCTACGAACCACTTATGAGAATCATAACAGCTACAGAAAATGGCGTCACAAAACTTTCAGGTGCTATATCTTTTTAACGAAGTCCCAAATCAAAAATGACCCTAAGAACTTTTACTTATAATTGTCTCTTCTATATGCTCCTTCAATTTTTCCCCAACCTTTTGAATCACCCTGTATATTTTACAAGCATTTATTCTGTATAGATGCAGGCTATTTTTTACAATAAACAAATAAATTAAAAATATATAATTCTTTTTAAACGAAATAGTTAAGTATTGCTTTATATTAACTATCAGATCTTCGTGGTACAAATCCGCATTGATAGTATCAAAGAGCTGCAATTTAGCCATAGTGACCTTATAATAGCATTAAATAGACAGACAATTATCAATTTAATAATAAGTAATATATTGTACGAAAATATATATATTGAACAAATTTTCCAGATTTAAAAATATTTATTTTCGTTGTATAACGTACATATTTAAAAAATATTTTATTATAATTTTTATAAAGCGAAATCTAATATAATAATCTCATTCTTTTTATATGTGCACAATATATATACACTACATATACTGTATATTTATATACAGTATACATTTCGTTTTTCTTTTAATATTAAACTTGATATTTCATATACAGTATTATATATACTGTAGATTTCATATATGTATATCGTGCTTCTGATAATGATTCATATATAACTCATTTATATAGTATAGAAATTTGTATTATTTTTAAATTATTGAGAAATAAAATTTTAGAAAATAATTTGAAATAATTTTCAATCAAATTTAAACAAGCTTGATTTACCTCGTTGCGTACAAAATGCGTCTGTAATAGCGCCTATAATCACGTGATAGGATAATAGCGCCTATAATCACGTGATAGGATAATAGCGCCAATGCGACTGTAGCGGCAAAAAATACAATCTGTTTCCCTCTCTCTCTGTGGTGTGCTGGTGTGAATACAGCTTTCCAGGTAAGATCAAAAAATAACATAAAATATTTAATGAAACAAGAGATTATACTCAAAGAAAATTATTTTAAATGTTGAGGCAACATTATTATTAAGTATGACTGAAGAATGGTTTGTGTCAAAACTGGTCGATAAAAGAATGCTTTTGTTCTGAATGTGCTAGGCCTAACGGTGTTGTTTTTGATCCTCAAATTCAAATACTGTACAGTGTTCCCAAATATACTTGATTTATCTCCATAATTATAACTATTATAAATTTTTTACTTTAAAATGTTCTTGATTTATTAAAATATGAATTGACAATACAGTATTCCATTTCGTAATTTATCATCATTTTGTAAGCGAATAAGTCATTTAGGAAATTATTATAATAACTACAATTCATTCGCTATTTGGCATAAAGTTTGTAAGAATAGTATCATTAATATAAAGCTGTCTGTAATCAAATTGTCAATTTATAAAAGATATAATAAAAGTTTGTATAAATTTTAGGAAATTATTTTAATTACAATGTATATTACTCAAGATATACTGCTTATACAACTACAATAGAATACGAATTTTGATATTTTAGACTTGCTTAATTTCATTTAAAGTACATTAGAAAATTAGGCTGTGGTTCTGGATATGCTCTGCTGCAAAAAAATTATTTACTTTCAAGAAAAAATTAAGTATAAAAATATTTTTAAACCTTCCCTATCATCTCCCACATAATAGTGGTTATGAATTATAATTCCATGATAAATATGTTGTCACTGTACAGTATATATTACTGTAATCCAGTAATATGTTGTAATAACATATTACTGGATTACAATTCATAATACTACCATGTGATTAAAAGTGATTCTTAAAGAAAACTGAAAATATTTTTAAATACCATTTTGTTGCTTGAAATTGAAAAATTTGATTTTTGGAGCTGGGTGTATTCAGAACTACAGCCAAAAAATTTCACATCACTAAGGATTATTTAGCTTATTTTGGACTAATTTGGTTCATTCTCTAGAATGGCTACTGAATTTTTGAAATTATTTTGAGCATTGGTTATAACCAATAAAAGTTGTTGTTGAAACACTCTGCCCTAAAAATATTAATTTAATATAAAGACAAAACTACTAAAACTGCTTGACTTCTAATATCAACGTTCAAAAATTAATGTGCTGTTATTTTGAATATTAATTTATATATTACTGATGTTACACTAAAATTCAGGCTGTATGAACTAACTGATCAGAATATGATGTTGAATAATGAACTTAAGGAGGCCTTTATATATCAAATAAAAGAATGACGAATTGTTTACTCAGATATTTTGCAACATATTTTCGATACTGATCTTAATAAGTGAGAAGATGAGGATTATGGAATTTTTAATAAAACAAG
>AYEL01062593.1:0-39825 GCA_000484575.1 Olivierus martensii
GTGAAGCACCTGCTTGGTTATTATCAATTGTTTTTGTTTTCGCCCGTGGCCCACCATAAATTTTTCTATACGGCCCCCTACAAAAAAGGTTGCCCACCCCTGATCTAAAGTTTTAAAGCATACTCTACTCAACCTACGCTGTGCTATCAGTAACTATTGAAAAAATAAAATATTTTCCTTTCACTGTATTTTTGTTTAAAAATATTCGGCCTTCGTTTCCTTTCGAACTGTGCATTCGGGCCCACTCTCAATTTGAGTTTGAGACTACTGGCATAGTACAAAAGACCATGCACACGTGCAAAAAACCAGCACTTGTATAACACGTGCTTGGCTCTATTTAATTTACCCAAGTATTTAATTATTTTGCCCATGTTAAAAATGGGCATGGTCATTCAGGAAATGCTGGACACTGATTTTTTATGTGAAAGTGTGGACAATATTTAAATTTTTACATATAATTTATATTATTATAATGCTTGGTTGAAATAAATTATTTAATAACTGCAAACTGAAGGAAGGACGACATAAATTTCTACGCGGATCTTTATGGAAGTGTTATCAGTTTTATTTGTTACATGTTCTTTCGCCTCCTGTTAAAAATTTGCTATTATTTTACATCTATTGATGTGCTATTCAGATAGATATCGATAATTTTAACATTTTTCCCATATGACCTTTGTATTATGCGCAGCTGTAAGTTATCCAAGGACAGTTTTATAAGTATAGCGCATACATCATGTTTATACTCTTGTATACATTTGCTTAATTGTCTTTTTGTTTAGCTGATGTAACAACGTTTGATGTTGACTGCGTATCTTTTTTTCTGAAACAGAATACACATATTTGCGATACTTGCAATACAGTAACATTTTTGCGGTATTAAGTCCATGTTTACGAAAACATATTACATTCCTATGTATAGCTCTTTTCTTATCATTTTATTTGTGTATAAATTTATGTTTGGCAGTGGCAAAGTTACGTATAATATTGGCTACTTCTGGTTTATTAATGGAAGGACATACCAAAATAATAATATGTAGCATATCTTGTTATCAATAATAAAATTGATGAATTAATTTTGAATGCAGAAATATAGAGAGATATATGTTTTATTAATTCTCATAATACAATATGCGCCTGGCTTTTCCTTTTTTGAAAGGATTTTGATTTTCGAGTGATTATCAGAATCAATCTAATGATTTATTGATTATTCTTTTTCATTATATTTATTTCTACCTGATTTTACACCTCTTTCCACACTGAAGAGGTTGTGGTGGTATTAAAATGCCCACAACCTCTTCATATTCCTGGTGGAGTCAGTCATTAGGTGAAAGATCGAGTTTCCGTATTCAGTCTCCGTTTTCCACATCTCCAAAATTTGACAGAACCTTTCTATTGCAGTCATCTGACCCATTTTTGTGTCAACAGATGGCGCAGTTTTCCATTCTATTAGAACATTAAGTGACAAGGTGAATCAAGTCTCCCACAGGCTGCCCATCCCTATAGATAGGTCAGCCAGATTGTGGAGGACAGGAATCTATGAGCAGGACCCAGATCCCATAATAAACGCTTTCAAAGGCTCTCGAATCTGGGTTGACCGAGTAGAAGCGTTTCTACTCGACCTATTCGATTTATTACATTTTTACCATTTGGCATTATATATTTATTATAACTATTCACCCGTGTAATAAATATGATAACTTTTTTATATATTTATGTGTAACTTCAGATCGATATTTCACTAAGAAAATTTAATTTTTATTTTTTAGGTACGAAGTAGTAAAACCTATACCAAACAGTTTTGGAAGAAAAAAAAATGGCACATAAACTGGGATGGCTGGTCAAGTTGCATCAAACGTTTGTATACTTTTTTAACAAATCTCATATATTAGCTGATATATTAAATTTTTGATGCTATAATTTTTAAGTCCTTATCAAAATAAAAAAAATTATTAAATCGAATAATTTGGCAAGAATTACTGATTCTTTTAAGATAAAGAATTTCTTATCGCTACAATATTCAATCAAATGTTGAAAGTATGATTGTATAATGTTCATGAATGTGAGCATTATAATGCTTAAATTCATGAAGAAAAAGTCTGTACTCCTCCAAATAACTTGATATCTAACATAGATTTCAAAAATTTGTTAATGCGAGCTATTTTATGACCACCTTCAAATGAGCTGATTATGCGAATGTGAACAATTGCATAATCATCAATGGAATTGAAAATCCTATTTCATAAACTATAAAAGCTAGGGAAAAATTTCCAATTACAAACTTGTTTCGTATTCAATTCAGAATCTATAAAAACTTCATCAAAATCGATTGACTAGTTCACTCAAAACTGAAAGGAAAACATTTTTACACGCAATGGATTGACACTTTCTTCTGACATGTAAATAATAAATAATATCAAAACATAACATCCCAAATCAATAAATTGAAAACACAGCTCCTAATAAACAAACAAAAACTAATCAAGGATGTTCAAAATATCTTCCACTGTCACCCAAAAATAATTGAGCATTAGATTGGCTGGAGTTCCTCACTGCCATAAGAGTGAAGAAACTATAAATATAAATAATTCGCGGTGTTATTTATTTATATTACATTTATTTAAATCGCGTATTATTTAAACTATATAAATAATACGGGAATCCATTGTATATAATTTTTATAAATTGTTATATATTTTAATGAAAAGAAAAGTGAGGTAAAGGCAACATGCATTTCTATTTAATATTCAAAGAGAGTTTCATTTTTTGTCAATACATGACGTCACTTTCTATTCTATTAGAACACTAAGTAACGGGGAGAAATATGCTCTACTCCTTTATAGGCTGCTTATCCTGCGGAGGGATCAGCAGGATTGTGGAGGAAGGGGATCGACGGACCGGATTCAGATACTATAATAAACATTTTCAAGGGGGAACCCGAGACTCCAACACAGGTCGTCCAGAGTGGAAAGGTCTGCCGGATAGACGCGTGGTAAAGCTGTCGCTTACCACCCTGGAGGATCCGGGTTGAAATCCGGGTCCCACATCTCCAGTTTTCAAGAGGAGTTCGGGCCCCTTCCGCTGTCGCTTACCACCCTGGAGTATCCGGGTTGAAATCCGGGTCCCACATCTCCAGTTTTCAAGAGGAGTTCGGGCCCCTTCCTGTTGAACCCCGACCTTCAACTGTCCGGTTGACCCCATCATGGGTGTTGGTCAGCCTGTGATGGGCTCTACAAAGTGACTGCTGCCAGCTATAGAATAGTCGTCGTGCTATATGTGCTTTAACATCCCTCTCCCGCATTTATATTTTGCTTGATTTGTGTTTCCATCATGATTGTCCTCTTAGAACTGCTTTAACTATTTATTTATTTATTTATAATTCTCTCAGTATACAATAAAGTACAATAAGAGCCCCCTGAGATACTAATAATTCAACAATGTATTAGAATAATAAAATAAAAAAACAAAAACAAAAAAGAGGATAAGAAAAACATACATGCAGAGTTAAGGATGATATAAATTATAATTAGTAGCAGCTCTTAAAAAGAACGAATTTTTATATTTTACAGTACGAAAATGAGGTATATATAAAGTTTCATATTTTCTAACAAGGAATTGAGGTACATTGTACTGGATCTTAGATGTTGGAGTTGTAGAAGAGAGTGAGTGGTTCGATAACCTCAGAATAGATTATCTACCAAATTAACAGAGTAGAAATGCTTTGGATTTCCATTTGGAAGAACTCTGATTCGATTCTCGGGTGCAGCTCTTGAAACAATTGTTCACTAGATCGGATCCTGGCCTATTGATCACTATTCTTTACAATTCGACTGACCCATCCGCTGTAATGGCAGCTTGTAGCAGAGATTGTTTTAGCCAAATATTTGAACTCGGTCGGTTAGGTTATGTTAGTTAAGCCGCCATATCCTCATGGGATATTCTTTACCTGGCGGTGGCCACTTATAGAGCCCATCACGGGCTGGCCAATAACGATGATGGGGTCAACCGGATGGGTGAAGGATGGGATTCAACGGGCCAGATCCGGACCCCTCCTGAATAACTGGAGGTATGCCGGATTTGAATCCGGATCCTCAACGTTAGAAAAACAAAGCCGGCCGCAGTGCCGTCTTAACGTATGGGCCAGATAGATACTTTCCTGGAGCTCCTCGAGCATAGGGGCCTCATGCTAATCTGTCTATGTCAAGGGGTTGTCGTAGGAGTCTCAACACACTGCTTTGCCCAGGGCCCCCATCATCCTGTTAAGACCACCCTGCCCGCCAGATATGTTGTAATTAATCTCCTATAACATGCTGGACGCGAACGTAAATTCGACGATATAGCAAATTTACTTTGTTTTGGTGGCCAGATGTATCCCATTTATGTAAATAAATCTGATGACCAGATCCAAATAATACAAGAGTACCCCAATATCGAGTTTTATACCTCAAAATCCCTCCACTTCAGTAGCTTCGTTTTTGCTGACCACTGACCATTAGCAGTGGCGCCGAGACAGGGAAGTCGGGAAAAATTCCCGCGGCCCGTAGAATATTGAGAGGCCCGAGCCTCTTCCTAACAATAAGAATTTTTACAAAAAATACATTAAATAATACAAGCACGCTATAATATGCGTTGACATATTCAACGCTATAATATGCGCGATCTATGGTATTCCATTGATAATCATTGGCTGGGATAATCATTTGATATGCTCATGATATCTTTCAATAAACCAGGAATTTATGGAGCGATAGAGTTCAGTAATAGGAGTCATTTTGCACCCTTTCTGCAAAATGTGTTTAGTTATCCATATGGTTTTTATATTTGTTTTATTATATATTTAATTCAATTGCAATTAAAGCTATACCAACGTATAAAGTGTTGTTTTTGCATTTTGCATTATGGCCTATTCTTATCTATAATATTATGTTCTTTGCGTATCTCCTTAATGAAAATGAAGGATCCGGGCAAACCTCCAGTTTTTGAGGAAGGATCCAGGTTCGGCCCATTGAACCCCCTCCTTCACCCATCCGATTGACCCCATCATGGGTGTTGGTCAGCCTGTGATGGGCACTATAAGTGGCCTCTGCCAGGTAAAGAATATCCCATGAGGATATGGCGGCTTAACTAACTTAACCTATATATTGAAATAAAAAAGTTGTATATTTTACCAGTAGAATATCATGTATCTATATTTATTGTATGCAATTCTGATATATCCTATACATTATTCTGCCATAAACATGTTTAAATTTAATTTAATAATATTAAATTATGTATAGATAAATTATATTAATATTCTATATTTTCATAAAGGCATCAGTTTACTATAATTCTCTTTGACGAATATGCGAATATGTCGTCAGCAGTGTGGGAGTAAGGCCTGAGCTCCACTACACCTGAAAACACGCCAGAAAATGAAAACTGAAACCAAAAATGAAGCAGTTTCCGGTTTGTACGCCATATCTTAGCCAGAAACTCACCTGGTAATAAAATAGAAATAAATTTAACGTTTCGGTTTCAGATGTAACTACTTAACGAATCAGAGTTTAATATTCATTTACTTATGTAGATAACATGGAAGTGCCAGACCAAGAAAAATTTTCGGAAATCCTTGTTCAAGATACTCAGGTTCTGCGTATTAATATGAATAATAAACTCTTATTTTATTCATTTCTTTAGCTTTTTAAATTAAATAGATTATACAAATTTTAAGAAAAATAATAATTTATAATTTTGATGTTTTGTTCCCTAATTTACTCGGAGTTGGTCGCTAAAGATAAAAAAATGAACAGCTATCAGAGAATCTTCCATTTTGAATATATATATGGACACTATTACCGTGCTATAAAGTTCAGTAGAGTAGAGTTCATAGATAGATAGATAGAGTAGCGCATAAGCCGCCATTTTATATCCTCCTGCCGATAATCACGGATAATTACTCTATATGGAAAGTAAACCATAATATAGTGTGACCCTGTTAACACGCGATAGTCGGGTTCCATGGTTACTAAACCCGAGTTACAGTACTATTTTAATATAAATTGAGCGATAATATAAATTCCAACATTGATATGAATATTCTATGTTATTTCAGTTAGTGATAAAAGAAAAATTAAATAATACCTTTACTTTGAAAACTTGTTTGATTTAAATACACATAAAAACTTTACTTAATGACGAAGATGTCTAGGAGTGATATAACAAACAATTGCTTATCAAGGTAGCCATGGTAAAAACGCATGTTAAGCAGACTCGTTTGTTACTGAACCGCGTGTTAAGGGGTCCGACTCTAAATTTCTTTTTCTAATTTATAAATGCAGCAGTTGCTTACCTGGAAAACGAAGATCGTATTTGGAAAAGTTTCACTACCAATATTTTGAAATAACTTCTTTTTATCTTTAATTTCTTTTACCTTGCGGCAAATGGAATAATCTCTGACCTTTCCTATTCGATTAGAACAATATTCAGCACTATAATAAGGCATGTTCTTAAAAAATAACTAGAAAGCCCATGAAGGAAATGATAACTTACTATCTAACAGGATATAAAATGGCCGATTTGGTGGCATGTGGTAGTTCAAAGGAATGCGCTACTCTATCTATCTAGGGACTCTACAGTCGACTTGTTTATGTTTATCTGAAGCTAAGCGTTCGGATCAAATTTATGAATATTAATTACACAGGAAAAATATACATAAATTTGAATATTATATTTAATAAAAATGATTATTAGAATTTGTTTTGAATTGACTTCTTGGGTAAATCCTGATATTGCATGAGAGATAATTGACAAGGAAAACTTTATCTTATGATTAACGTGAATATAGACATAAACATTGCGTGACTTTATATCATAAATAAAATAAAATTTATTTGAAGGTTCAAAAATAAAGCTTAATAAATTGACCTGCTTACTTGGAATTTTAAATAATTTATAGACCAGGATATTCTTTTGTGAAATATAATTTATTTATAATTTAATATTAAATTCCATACTGTATAAAATTAATACGAATAAATATTTTATGATTGAATATATATTATCAGAGAAATAAAATTAGGTTAGATATGTTAAGCCGCCATATCTCACGAGGGATATACTTTATCTGGCAGCGGCCACTTATAGAACCATCACAGGGTGGCCACCTATGATAGGGTCAACTGGATGGGGTTCAACGGGCTGGGCCTGGACTCCACCTGAAGAACTGCAGGTGTAGGACCCGGATCCTCCAGGGTGGTAAGGACTCCACCTGAAGACCTGCAGGTGTAGGACCCGGATTTGAACCCTGTCCTCCAGGGTGGTAAGCCACAGCTTTACCACGCTGCCATCCGGCCGACCAGAGAAGTAATGATAAAATAGAAATATCGAAAACCCTTGGAAAACAAAATTTCTGAAAGTTATTATGTGATTTTAAGATTTACGAATACAAACATCACATAATAACTTTCTTGCGTGTCCTTGATATGCAGTCTGAAAGTACTGCATAATATATAGGCCTATTTTAAAATTAATGATTAAAGTGAATATGGTCGCAAACACTGCGTGACTTTATATCATAAATAAAATAAAATTTATTTCAAGGATTTAAAAATAAAACTTAATAAATTGACTTGTTTGCTTGGAGTTTTAAATTATTAATTCTCAGAAGTCTTTTAAGTACTTTAACTCACTTTTTAGGTTAAATTATCCAAAGTAGGGAGATCTCACTTTGGTTAATTTAACTTTTAATATGCCTCCCTTCTACTCACGTAAGGTAGACTTGCTTTTTGTGCCAACTAACAGACTAGAAAAATCATCAAAATCGTTCGGTAACAAACTATTTAGACTATTTTATAACGGGTCATCCATAATTACATTTTTATGTAGGGTGAGGGACTTAAATAAATATAAATAAAATAAAATACAATAAGATGATATAATGAAAAATTTTAAAATAAAGAACTTTTAGTAGGTTATAGTTAAATTTATGCAAAATGCAATAGTTTCAAGTCTAAGTTATGATATTTGAAGACATAATATTGTTGATTTTATCTTATTTTAATATAGTGTTTCCAAATTCCCGACATTTTGGAACCTTCGGGAATCGAGAACGGGAAATCGTATTTCCCGAGAATTCCCGAAATAATTTTTTTATTTAATTTACGTGATGATCTATAATAAGCCGTTATTACAGATGATCACGAAAATTAAATAAAAACATAAAAAAATAAATTATGTTAGTAAATATTAACAAAGAGACGGTGGGGCTACCGAGGTTGGTGGCCCCGGCGCAGTCTTTCAGAGAACAGACGAGACACTCCTATATGTAAAAGGTCAACGCAAAACATGAGTAAATAAAATTTCCTAAATGGAGGTCATTCAGAATTTCATGATTTTAGTCATCCCTGAGCGCTAAACAGGAGTCACTACTGTATCGTTTTGGCTAGGTTTCTGTTATATTTCAGGTTTTCTCAAAATATAAACAATATAGTTAATGCAAACATTATAATATACAGTAAGATTATATATAGGCCTATATATATATCAAACAATGTATTAACATACATCACAATCGTCAGCAGCAAACTTACTGATCGAATGTGGTTGCTAATATCGGCCGTCACTTTATGGAAACGCTTCATCGTGGAGAACAGAAACAATTTGTGTTTACACAGAGAAATATTTATTTTCACAAGCCAGGATCTGACTACAACGCCATATTAAGATAAGCAACCTTATATTTCCTTAATTAGTTCATCTGAAGTTGATTTTGTATTCAAATCCTGGGTTGTGGAAATAAATATTTTTCTGTTCTCCACGATGACATGTGCTCGACTTATAACAACTAAACTTAGCTGGTCATGTATTATCTGATTCTGGTGTTGCGTGTGTCCATTTCTAGTGGCGTGTAATAGTATATTGTAACAAAATGTAATTTAGATAGCGATAAATAAGAAAAATATTTAAAAGATACATTGCGTATATTACTGGGTTCTAGGAGCCGATTTTCCCGAATTCCCGACCAACTTTTATCGGAATTCGGGAAGGGGAAAATCGAAAAAATTTCCGAGAACGGGCGGAAAGGAATTCCTGACTGGAAACACTATTCTAATACAATAATATACTTAGAGCTGCATAAAACACATGTCTTTCTCAGCGATAAAGTATAATGTTGGGAGCATTGTTGCAACGAAAATTTGTCACATTTTCAATGCTTATATTTTCGAAAACAATAATCAAAGAATAATATTTATTACACGTCTAGATAGAATATATAGGTCCATTTACAAAATAATAACTTTCAATACTTCACTCCTCTTTAACTTCTCGATACAGTACTGTCAAATATTAATAGGAATAAAAGACATTTAGCTTAACTTTGAAGTAAGTTTAAATCTATTTCGTAAATTAAAAGTGAAAATCCAATTAACTTATACAATAAAGATTTATTTTCTGTAATTAGGTTTCCTAAATGACCTTATAAGGGAATTAGATTCGGAAATGAGTTTAAAAATAAAATAAATTTGTTGTTGTGAATCGAGAATTACCATTTAAGAAAATGCAATCCTAGAAGATCATATGTTAGCGTTAGAGATCATACCTAGAAGATATAATCTATGGTTGCCCTAGGATTTGTATACAACCCTTGTGTCACCCTTTGATTGAAGGTAGAATCTTGATCAAGCCTCTGACCATATATCATAAGAGATGATTAAACATTTTTGTAATCTCTAGCGTCCTATTCACTTTTAGTGGATCTTTTAATCATTTTTACTTACTGCCCTATATTACTCTTACATATTTCTTCGTTCTTCTCGCTATTCACTAAAATAATATATTCTGATTTTTAAAAAATAGTTATCTAAAATGTCGTCGGTTCAGCTTTTTCACATTTATCAGAATTGTCTAACATTTATATGCAAATTCTTTTGCACCACTGGTTACTAAACATATATGTACGTTACGGCTGTTTCTCTGCTGTATAATATTTTATATTTCTTGTGAATTAAATGATAAAAACACTGCCGTTTATCTAGCTATTATAACCGATATATACTTATCCTCAACAGGTGGAACATTTTTCTGTTGAGGACTGCAGGTGCGATTGTGTCTTCGGATATAGATGCATACTTGTGCCACTTACTTGTTAGTTTGATTGGTGTTGTCTAATCTCCACGTTTCTAAGGAAGTTTCAATAATTGCACTTCTCAGTATAGTCATCACTGCATTCATGCTTGGAAAGTGGCCAGATGGTTTAGAAATACCGAATGAAATTAATTATATTCCTGAAAATTTATATCTCCATTATGTTTATTTGGAACAGTTCTAGAGCATCCTATATATGAAAATGTATTTTACCTATTTAATGACAGTTTAGTATGATATGTTCAATGATATAATTGTAGTGTGCAGAGATATTCGAAAAAATATATATATTTCTTAAAAATAATATGCAACTCTCACTGATAATTTCCTGATTTCTTTACTCTTTCTGTTATTTATTATGATATATTACTGCAAGTTACGGAGGTTATGTAAATAAACAGTTTGACATTCGATGTAGCACAACATACGTCAGCTGATTTCATTAAAATACACGGAAATATCGCAATTTCTCACTCTCTCTCTTTCTTTTTTTCTTTCAGTTTGCTTAACTACAGTATACTTTATTAGAGAAGCTATTAGAGAGAAACCATTCTTATCTGTTTCGTCTTAATATTAAAATTATAACGTTTCAAATGCATATAGTTTATTTTTAACTTTTACAATACAATTTTTATTCATAAAAAATTATTATTATATATTTTTAAATTATAATTCATATAATAATATATTTTGCTTGACTTAAAATTTATTTTTAGTATTTTGTAACTCTACACAAACAAACAAGATAATGATTTAAAGTTTTATAGTTAGCAGAATGTTATTAAATGGTAGAATTTCTGAACTTCTATTCAAAATTTTACATTTTAATTGTGGATTTTTAATTCAGAAACTTGAATAAAATACAACTTCTATTTTCTGTGCTTGATTTAAAAAAAAAAAAAGTTAAGTTTTCTCCAATAGAATTTGTTAGTTTTACAGCTTAAAACTCGATTATTAAATTTAACAAGCTTTCAAAAAAAAAAAAAATATATATATCAATTTATATTAGCTTTAATACTAAATTTTCAGTAGAGTTCATTATGTAAGTTAGAATAGATGTTGACTTGTTCGTTTTCTGCGAATGGCTGATAAAACAAAAGAAAGGAATGAGCCAGTAAGAAGAAAACTATAAAAATTGTTGTGCTTATAAGTGTGTAACAATAAATTTGCACATTTATAAATGCAGAGGCAATGATATTTTGAGGTAGTTAATTTGTGTTCTGCCAAATTTTCATCAAACCAATCTAATCAATTTTCCAATTTTATATTCTTGTACTTAGAAGAACATAAGAAATAAAATAACCACTGCACACAAGTATTAAATATTACTTTCTGAATGTTAAGTAAAATTATACAATTGCTATAAAGAATAAAAATCTCAAAATATGTAAAGTTTTAAACTATTTTAGACTAAAATAGAGGGCATGATTTTTTAATCAATCATATACTGATATTTATTGGAAAATATAAATTGATTATAATATTTATTCTAATATATATTGACTATTCTTCAAGAATTTATTATTAGAGAATAAATTTATTGAAGATCACTTTAATATTTTTAATTACTTATATATGTTACTGTTACAATTTTTTTTCTTTTTTCAAATTTTAAATAAAACTAATATTTTTATAAATAAATCATCATTATTTGGAAAAAAACATTAATTAAAATTTATATTACACTAATTATTAATATAATTAGTGTAATATAAAATTAATATAAAAGCTATAAAACACAAAATCAATGTTTTTTTTAATTATAAACATGCATAAAATCTCTAAATCATGCACTGTTTACTGGTTAATAAACAGATAATCCTTTAAAGTTAGCCAATCACCATCGAGTACACAAAGCGTCACAATGCGTCGCGTTGCCAAGACGCGTCGCAATGTGTCGCTCGCCTTCTTACTAACCCG
The DNA here is from genome assembly GCA_000484575.1 of Olivierus martensii. NCBI lineage: Eukaryota > Metazoa > Arthropoda > Arachnida > Scorpiones > Buthidae > Olivierus > Olivierus martensii. The sequence goes on from AYEL01062593.1 coordinate 12,046, forward strand.
GTAGTAAATAGGAGAACCACGCGTCTTGGCAACGCGACGCGTCATGATGCCATGTGTACTCGATGATGATCGGCTAGCTTTAAAGGATTATCTCTTAAAAGATAGTTAATCACCGTCGAGTACACAAAGCGTCACGACGCATCGCGTTGCCAAGACGAGTCTCATTGCGTCGCTTTCCTACTTACTACCGGTTATGAATGCGAGCGACGCAATGCGACGTGTCTTCACAACGCGACGCGTGGTGACGCTTTATCTACTCAACGATGATTGGCTAGCTTTAAAGGGTTATAACTCGAAAACGGTGCCATTTAGATTATGTGTTCATTAGACATTTTCGACTTGTTTCGAGGTCTCCTATCAGCACACAAACTTTTATGATGAAGTTCTTCTTCACCATGTATATGCCAACTTCCATTAATATTAACTGCAAATTTATTGTCTAGATGTTTTTAGAATCATATATTGAGATTATGACGTTCTAAACAACAACTAGAAAAATAGTTAATATGAAACATCGTGGTTCCTTTAAAATGATTTCTTATATCTCATTAGTATGATATATAATACACAAGATTTATAAAGAAAAATTCATTAAAAATTCAGCTACTTTATTCCATTTACCGAATTTTAATTTTAAGACTGACATTAATTTTCTATTTAACATATCATATATTAAATATTTTATTTTATTAAATAGAGAATAATTTTGAAACGAATTGAGTGTTATAAATTTAAAATTCTTCCTCAAATATAAACAAAACTATATATCTTTATATTATTTTTTGTTTAAAGATATTTAAAAAAAAATTCTGAAAATTCTAAAGTTGTTGGCAAAATTTAAAGGAACAAATAAATACCAAAGAAAAATAAATGAGAAAGTATAATTTAAAAGAACAAATAAATACCCAAAGAAAAATAATTGAGAAAGTATAGTGAGTTAAACGAAGAGGAAAAAAAAAAACAAAAAATGTTGAAATAACAAAAACCATCTGTTCGTCTTCAATCATGAAACTTGTGAATCAGTTTATAATAGAGTAAACAATTAAATCAAAATAGAAACAAAAAGATATCAAGATAAAATTAAAAATACAAATGTTAGTAAACTAGAATATGAACATCACATAAATTTTAAAATATATTACATGTTATGAATTATTCAAACTTTTTATATTTGAATTAAATATTAAGATCACTCATTCACTTTGGAAACATATATATTTTTAAAGCAAAAGAATTTTTAAAATTCAATTTTTTTCGCATTTTAATAGATATGACTACAAAATAAAAAACAACAATATGATATATGTTGTTTATATTTATTACATATTTTTATTTAATCTGAATTTTTATCATAATTAATACTTACACAATAACAAAAGAATTTTTAAAATTCAATTTTTTTTTGCATTTTAATAGATATGACTACAAAATAAAAAACAACAATATGATATAAGTTGTTAATATTTATTACATATTTTTATTTAATCTGAATTTTTATCATAATTAATACTTACACAATATAATAAAATTAAAATGTGTTTCTCCATTTTAAAATTTTTCGATAATCTTAATTTTTGCTTTCAAAATCGTTCATTTTTTATCCTTTCCCTTTTAAAATCAAACCAAAGGATAAATGAATTAAATTCTTCCTTCCGTCATCACGATAAAACGTGTATCTATTATATTATCCGATTTGAATAAAATTCACTTATGTAATTGTGACTTACTAGAGAGCCAAGCCTATTGTAAATAATTAATGTGTACTTAATATTATTCACGTAATAAGAGAAAAGTCATTCATATACTCTAACTGTTAGCGTAAATATTATCTGATTTGAATGAATTTCGCAAGTATTATTGAGACTCTTTAGGTTACCAAGCCTATTAAAAATGATTTATAATGAATCATATCTGTCTGATGTTATCTAGCAAACGATATACTGATATCTTATTTTAAATATTAATTGATATTAATGAATCAAAAATGATAAAAATTATCGAAATCAATTTATTATTACGTCAGTAGCAATGAATTATTGACGTAATAATGTCAGTAATTCATTACGTTTTGATAATTTTTAAATATCCAAATCGATAAGAATTTTATAAATTTGAATTGCATTCGTGTTGATTCATTGATTTTAACTAATTATTTTTAATTGGAAAAATAATGTTGATTCCGATGACTTCAAAATTTTTTGTTCTTATCGATATTTCAAAAAATCTTCAATTCCACAATTTGTCTTATTGTAAATCGCTGAACAGAAAAATTCGAAGTTGTATTGAATTTTTCTGCTTCGATAATGTTGAACAATATATTTTATTAAAGCTTTCTTTTCCTTTCTTGTTTTAATAAGTTTTTCTTAAAATAAAAATATTAAATTTAATGTTCACAAGTTTCATAATTAATTACACATATTTTAATTTTAAAATCTTAAATCTTTAAAAGAAAACTGTGATATAAATTCGTTATTTAATTTTTCAATAGAACATCAAAGAAATTCTTCCAATATTTATAAAAATTCTATTGAAAACATTTCAGTTTGTTGATATTAAGTTTATAAATTCTCAACTTCAGTAAATCAATGAAACTTTCTTCGGAATAAATTTCTCATAGGAGATAAAGAGTAAATTTAATAAAATAATTTGATTTTACGCTAGCTATCAAACTGCATAACTTTATTTTTATACGCATAATTTATCATTTCTGGAATATTACAGATTGTCTACTTTAAAAGTAAATTTCATGAATAAAATTTCCTTTCATAGAAAATTTACGTTAATTGCCGTATAAAGAATGCAGATTTTTAAAATGGAAGACTAAATTTATAACAACTCCATCGTTTTGATTTAAATCTTAAATTTGATTATAATAATTGAAATGGACATGCTGTGTTGTCCATATTTTCGAAAATCAAAAAATAATTGACAAACGTTTATTATAAATATTTTATCGAGCTTTTGTTGATCAGAAAAAGCATTTTTACCTAATTACTGTCCTAAAACGATTCAATATTTACTATGATTAAAAATATTCCTAAACCTTTTATAGCAAGTTTTAATACACAAATAATACTCAAAACGAATCATTATATTAAATTAATTTAATAATACATCTCAGCATTATAGCATAAGCTATTCTGTAAATATATAAATATATTTTCTTAATTAAATCCGTAAGAGAACCCAAGACCATGTTACAAAGATGTTAACTGAAATTCTCAGTTAAAATGAAGTAAGAATTTTTTAAATTTATAATAACTTGTTTGATTATAGAATAATTAAGACTCTATAATCAACATTTCATCTTGAAATTAATATTCAATTTTAGATTAAACTTTTCAATGTTCATTGAAAAGTTTAATCTAAAATTCTTCAAATTTAATCTAAAATTGTTAAATCTTGAGTGAAATTATAAAATAATTTGGAAAAAATTCAAACATGACTATTTAAAAATAGTCATGTTTGAATTTTTTCAGAATTAATTTTTTATCTGAAATAATTGTACATTCTATATAAACATTTTAATGACTTTCTCGCATCTTAATCTTTGATTTTGTAGTAGATATAACATGAAGGTTGTTTACGCAATATAGATATTTTGTATAGTTTCATTTGAAGACCTACAATTGCTTCAAAAATTAATATCAAATCGTCAGAATAGCGACGAAGTGAATGATTAAATAATTATTTATATATAAAATAGATTACTTATAGTTATCCTTTTCAAACATTTTATTAGCTTTATTTTTTCTATAAATATTTTTAAGAGGAATCGCTTTAAGATTAAATAAAATTAATCTTAAAGCGATTCCTCTTTGCTTATAAGATTGGAGTGATTTGACTATGTATTTATCATATAAGATATATAGTATTATTGTTAAAAATTAGAAAACTTGAATAAATTATTTGCAAGTATTCTCTCTTCCCATTTTATTTCAATGAAAAAATTTACATATAAAATAATAAGATTTATTTAAATTCAATAATGGTAATACATAATTATTTTTCTATTTGGAAGATGAATTAAAATGTTATAAACATTCTCTTATTTTATATAAAAGTAAAATGAATTTTGTTAAAAGCATTATTTAACAGCTGTACAGCCGAAACAAACTTTCTGCTGCACAGATAAAGACACTTCTAACCTTGAAGGTCCTCGCCAATTACGTTATAATCAATTTTTAATCTATTATTAGTCACTCTATTGAAAATTTTCAAAAGAATAATTGACAATAAGATAAATCATGCATAGCGTTATAATTTAATATTCATAAAGATTTCTATATTATGGAAGGGAAGGATTTTTGATAATCTTGTTAAATATATATAATTAACAATAAGATACAACGATGTCAGAATATTTTTAAATGGATGTGATTCAGGACGAAAATAATGACTGGTTTAATATTTATCATAAAAATCTGTAAAAAAGGGAACTCTGTTTCTAACAATAAGATACAACGATATCAGAATATTTTTAAATGGATGTGATTCAGGACGAAATAATGACTGGTTTAATATTTATCATAAAAATCTGTAAAAAAGGGAACTCTGTTTCTATCAAAATAATGGTTGTTAAAAATATATTTATTTATTTAATATATTTGAGAAAAAAAAATGCATAATTTTTGTATTGAATATTAGAATATCTAAACTGTTTGGAATTAACTTGACGATTAATTTTCCTAAAGTTTATAGGATTTCTAACAAAGAATAAAGTTTCATTTGTGAAGTAAATATATTTTTATTTTTCGATTTTGTTTCCGTATGTACTTATCTTATGCAATATGCATCCATCATCATCATTATCATGACATTTAAAATAAACAAGATTAAAAATCCATCTCTCTACCATCTTAAAGTATTTTGATCTTGAGTTTATCACAAATACATTTGTTTATAAAACCAATAATTCAAGATTATGTTTCTGTCCTTTATTGAATTAAGTTGTATTCCAATTATTATATTTTTAGAAAATCTTATTTTTTATTAGTTTGAATTTAGTTTATTTATCAGTAACAAAGCTGAAAGGAAATAGTTTTATATTATCAATATGAAACAGGGATAAATTCGGCGATACTTTCATCCGAAAAAGTATTATCTATTATTGATAATCTTCCGTCGTTTGTGAAAGTAAATCCAACCGGATAATAACCTTTAAACGTATCGTTAGGATCAAAAACGAATTGGATTTGACAAAGTCAATTAAATTCTTATCTTCGAAATGTTTCTTTAAATCATGGGGTTCTTAACCGGTAGCATCCATTGGGGGTATGGGAACCAAATGCTTGAGGTATGGAACTCGATCTCTAGGTACTCGTTACTATTGTCCAATATAGGCCCATACCCCATACCTCTTGGGGGTATGGGATCATATTGGACAATCCATTGGGGTATGGAGTCATCAAAAGGTTAAATGATGTGAATTTTTAGAATATTTTTACTTCGAGATTCTATCAATAACAATATGAAAATTGGAATGATTCGGCCAAATTGAAATAAGCTTTGATTTATAATAAAATTATATTTAGTTAATTTTTCAATTCCATTGAAGAAACGAAAATTGTAATTATAAAGTATGTAAATTCTATATAAATTAAATTTTAAAAATTTATATATTTTTAATAACAACTATTAAATTCAACTCTTTATACAAGTTACCAATCTCGATAATAAAGATGAAATTAAATTAGATTTCCTGCAGTCATGAATTCCCTCATGTGGTAACTATACATGTTGTTTAGAAAACTTTATAATTTATTACATAATTTTATCAATTGAATGCAACTTATTTATTTAAAAGCTAATTCTTATTTAGTAACATCTATTCTTTATTTCCATTATTAGATAAAAATAATAAACTGAAATTAACTTTGTATATATTATAATGCAATTCGAAGATCAGCATATAGTGGGCATATATTTGGAGCATAGATTTTCATTTGTAATTGAATTTGATTTATATTTATATATGTTTGTTGATTATTGGATAGAAAATGATATTGAGCATTTATAGTATTGATGTAAGTCCATTAGGTGCTCTTCATGTTCTCCTTTTCGTTAGATAAAATCAATAATATGAATATAGAATAATAAATAATTATTTAATTAACATATTATTTGTCTCAATATTCTATCTAAATATTTTAAATGTATTTAATAATATAATAAAAACAAATATATTAGAAATATAAATAATATTATTATTATACATTTTTATAACGGAAAATTAATTAATTTTAAATAATTTAATATTATTTTTTACCAACATTAATTTCTTCTATACCTTCCCTTAAAAAATATGGCAATTTTGTATTATTTCTAATTAATGTTTATATATTATTAATTTATGAAGTTATATACGAATTTTATAGATTTTTTTTTATTATAGAGCTAAACTTTTTCAAAAACTAAAGGGAAAAAAAACCAGTAAACATATTCAATATCTAACTTCAGTCGCTATATGTTAATAAAGCATTCATATTCAATCATAGCTAAAAGTGTTTATCTAAAAATAAAACGCCTTCTATCATTTCCATGGTTATGCTTTCGCTTATTGCATTTATAATCTTTTTTTATACAATTATTAATAAAATTAGCTGCATCCTTTCAAGTTTAATCATAATTTAATTCATATAGAAATATATTTTAATTAGAGTACAAAAAAATGACATTTATTTATATTAAATTTTGATTACAAAACAAAGAGATTTAAATCAAGAATAAAATAAAATATTGTTTAATGTGCTATTAAGAATTATTTCTATTTTAAGGTTTAATATTTAATAATCTAAACAGATTATTTTATTTTTATTTTAAAATTCATTTATTTCTGTCGTTTTGATTTATAAAATTTCAATATTTTATTACAGAACATTTTAATATTTTAATTGCTTTTCTTTATAATTTTTTAAAATAATTTTCTTTATATTTAAAATAGAATTTTTTCAATTCTGTGTTGTGAATTTTTATCTTAAGGTATTTGTTTTTAGTTTATTTTTTATTTTAATGAAGTATTGTTGATTTTCACTAGATAGAATTTTTAGTGATTTCTGTCTAATCATCGTTATTTTTGGGTTTTTTTTCATTCAAAAAAATACATTAATTTATAAACTTGTAAACATTTATAAAATCTTAGCTTTGTATAGTATTGTTTCATTCGACATTCCTTCTCTTCAATAGTTTATAATTCAATGCAGCACTACATCTATGTTCACCAGGATGTTATGGAAATATTAATGGACAGGACGTGCTATTAAATTCAATAGCCACTGAATAAAAAAAGTATTTTTTTATATAATTTTTATAAAAGTACAAATATACATCCGTGAGTAATATTTTTAAGAGATAGTTATAAAAAATCTTTCAATGATGTAAATAACGAAAACTGAACTGCTTACTTTCAAAAATGATGGCATGATGTGCATTAAATATAAAAAATGCATTAATTAAATGAATTTTTTGTTTTCAAGTAATTTCTTGCGATTTGAAAGGTCGAAAATTTGTAAATAAATTACAATATTTTGTTAATTGTTTTACAAATACTGGCCTGTTACCATCTTGGTTATCAGATGTCCCATTTTCCTGATAACTCATTATTGTTTCGGCAGGAGCAACTTTACCTGCTGAACCTGATCTTGATCCGTTTCTTTTCCTACAACGTAATCGATAGACATAAATTATTCAACTTCTCTTAAACGTAAAAACGGTTAAAGACGATTTTTGTGTTTACCTTCTGAACATGCAGCAGTAACAGCACAAGGCGAACAATGCCAGAATTAAAATGATTACCAAAACGATCAGCAACCAAAAAACGGTATCGAATTGTGCTTTTCTGACTGTTTCCGCCTTTAAATTTTAGAAAAACAATATTACAACATCATTATTAATGAGATTGTTGCGAAATTTAACATTTTTTATACTCACTGTGGGAGGATTTGCCAAAAGATATTGCCTTCCAAAAATATTGCTGAAATATAAAAAAAATCGCATTAAGTAAATTCCATTATTAATTAATGCATTAATATTGCGTAAAGTGTATTGTTCGGCTTACCTAACCATAAACTGTAATTCTGTCAGATCGATAGTCGAACTTAACGGATAAGCAACCCATGTCTTTATTAAAGATCTGAAAAAAGAATAATATTAATAAAATGGATACGATTAATCACTGTAGACAATTAAAGTAAAACGTAATTATCTTTTTTATTATTATTATAATTATTCTTACTTGTCTTTACTCGTATTGTACGGTCTAATGGAATGAATATTGACGTGAGCTCCTGTTAAAGAAGAAAGACCTCTAACATGAGGTCGTTACGGTTATTAAGGTCAAAAAAATTATCTGAAATGAATTAATTCGGTTTATTTACCTTTCTAATTCACCTTTCCTACCTATGTACACGTCTTCGTGTTCTGGTAGGATGAAGGCTATCGTTCTGTTTAGATATTCCTAATTATTGGATTATTTAATTAATTATTGATATAGATAACATAATTTAATAGTATTTTAAATTTAAATTAGTTGTTTAATTACTTGATTATGGACTTGAACTTCTACAGTACTCGATCTTACAGGAACACCCTGATCGTGAGCTCTAACAGCTAAAGTGATAACTGGAAGTATTCTTTCAGATTGATCCTGTTGACCGTTACTCGGAGTAAGTTTATTCTTTAATCGAATCTCTCCCGTTTTTTCGTCGATTGAAAATTTTCCTTGGTAGTTTCCGTTGACAATCTCATAACGGATGTTGGAATTGGGGCCAGGACCATCAGCATCTTCTGCCTTCATAAAAAAGATTAGAGTAAGATGTTTGCTTATCAATTGTTCTTTATGTATCTTGTATTTAAAACCATACCGATACTATTAATCTTTCGGTAAAACTCTTCATGTCGGGATTGAGAACAGCATTATATCTCGGCTGAAGAAACATGGGTGCATTATCGTTAGCATCTGCCAACTTTAGCAATAATTCGACCACATTTTTATTTCCTCGCCCTCTATCGTCTCTAGCTTCCACCGTTAAGGTATATTCTGGCACTCTCTCACGATCCAAACCTTTATCTGATATCAGAGTAATAACTCCCGTTTGTGGATCTAGATTCAGGCTAAAATCAAGAAAAATGTTTTAAATTTCAACTATCATTCGATTCTATTTATTGTTTTTAAATATTCTTACTTTCTTGCTATGGGACCGTTGATCGATGTATATCTTATCTCTCCGTATTCACCCGAATCTTTGTCTATTGCCTGAAATCATATTATAGTTCAATTTATGCATTTATAGACTTCATTAAACAAATAATATACCACTCATACCTCTATTTTAGCAACTGTCGTTCCAGGTACTGCATCTTCGGGTATAGTCGCTTCGTATTTCTCTTCTTTAAATTGTGGTATGTTATCATTGGTATCAATTATTTTTATACGAACGGCTGCCGTTGAAGATAAAGGTAGAGCTGCTTCCGTTTCTCTTGCTATAATCTAAAATTATCGAGATAAATATCACAAAAATATAATAAAAATTTACAGTTTTCAAACAAATTTTTTTCTTTCTTACACTAAAATCTAAATATTCCTTTTCGTTGAGTTCGTAATCAAGTCCAGTGGGATTTTTTACTAGAAGAGCGAATGTAACTTCATTAATGCCAGTCGAAGGTTGTACTTCGAATATTCCGCCATCGCCGTCGAGATATAATTGGAAAGTTCCATTTTTACCCTTAAAATAAATTTACTAATTAAACATCAACACAGTCGAGACTATCAACGTTTATTATACGAAAAATCAGCATACCCTATCTTCGTCGATAACTTTTGCTACTGTAGCACCTTCCCATTTTACAGCCGTTAGAGCAGGACTGTTTTCTTCGATGTTGCCAACGTATCTGGGATTTGCGAATCTCGGACTGTGGTTTTCCGTATTTAACAATACAAGTGCAACTTCTGCAGTTGAAGAAGTAAGCGAAGATGAAGGACCGGATACTACTTCGCTAGCCTAATTTTTGTTTAAACCATAATAATGATTTCACTACAACGATCCTTCAACAGTTAAAAAATATGTCTTACCTTAACTTCGAGTATTAAAGGACAAACAGTTGCGTATAACTGGCGCAATTCCTGTATTGGTCTCGATAAAGTGATAGAGCCGGTTAATTGATTAATAGAAAAATAATTAGAAGAACTTCCTGTGTATAATTATTATTAATTCACAATGCTATAATGGAATCTGAGAATCAGTAATGAAAAAAAAAAATTCTTACCTGGAACAATACTGTATGTTACATTTCGTGATTTTCCAAAGTCTCCATCTTCTGCAGTAAGTCTAAAAATTTGATCTCCCTATAAAAAATTAAAAAAAAATTTTAAATTCTATTAATAAAATTTTTTATTAAAATATTTTTTAGGAATATTCACCGCTTTAACGTTTTCAGAAATTGCCACAACCGGAGGCAAATTCTTAAAAATTGGCGGGGTATCCTGAATATCAGAAACCATTACTACAACATCCAAAGTGAATACGTTTCTAGTATCGATTGTTTCGTTGGTCCACGCATTCTACATCGAAAAATAAATAGTTTTAATTAAAAAAACAACTTATTTAAAGATATTAATTATAGTTTTTACCTGTGCAATTACTGTTAATTTGAATACATTCTGTCCTTCGTAATCTAAAATGCGAACTACTTCTAGTTCAGCTTTACTTACTCCCCGTGGACCGAACACTGGACGAAGAAAAAAGTGTTCTGGTTCTTTATTTTCTTCCTATTTTTGTTAAAAAGTAATTAAAATAATTCAATCTTACGTACAAATTAATGAAAGTAGAATTTTTTTTTTCTTACCAATAACCCAAATGTCACAGGTAACTGCGATGTATCTTTTTCTTTCACAGAAATGCTTCCTATTACTTTGTTATTTGTACCCTAGTTTCATTAATATAATAAATTATTGATTAAATATGAGAAAATCCAATTTTTATATTATTCAAATACATAATATCATAAATATAATCATTCATAGAAAAAAATTAAGTCCATATCAATAATTACGAAATTGGTATTGAGTGTGTGAATAACGAACGTTTCTTTCCATAAAAAATGATAGAAATTCATGGATTTAATGTAATATGCATAATTTTTCTATGAAAGTACTTAGTATATTACCTCAGGCACTGAAATTAATGGTTCATAGTCAACAAAGGGCGATGGCAATCCTACAACGTCTGTTATGGTAATATTCGAAGGCCTCACAGTTGTCTAAAATAGCATAAAATATTCCTCTTAAATATTTAAATCGTGTGATTTATTCATAATTTTAAAAAAGTAGATAAAAATGCATGCTCACATCTTGTCCATCTGTAACAAATATGCTGATATTATAGCTTTTCTCCTAGAAACAAAATTATTTATGAATTGAAAATATATTTTAATATTTACGACCATCTGTTAAAATTCTTTGTCATTGCCTACATAAAATTATAATATATAATTTTGTATAGAATAAAAAGAAAATATGCAAAGCTTTTAACACGATAAACATTAATTTTTAAGTGCTAAATAAATATTTTATTTTTACGATTTTTTAAAATATTAAAGTTAGATATCATGCGGTGCAGACCGTTTTCCGGAAAAGTTAACATCGAATACTGCGCCTAATATTAGGAATATGTGGACCAAACTTTTTCTGTAGAAACTCTATTTATATACTTACTAAACGCTATAGTAAAGAAATTTTTATATCTTAACAGTGAGCAATGAAAAATTATTAATTATATCTAACCGTTGGTTTGGATATGAGGATAACATCAGCTTCGGTAGGGGAAACTGATTTCATTTGTACCAACTGCTTTCCTACGTCATCTAAGACTCCAAAGGTGAGGATATCTGCATCTGGATCAGAACCTTTAAGTCTATATATTGCACTACCTGAACATAAATATTGATATAAATAAACAGAAACTTTGAAGATATTTTTCTAAATCATTAAAAACCATACCTGTTTTGGTATCTCTGGGTAAAAGCAAAACTCTCATGTTATTAGATTCAAAAAATGTCGGTATTACACCTGAATAAATTATTTTATAATTTTAAATTATAATAATTATCAAAATAAATAAAAAGTATAGTAAAAATTAAGATATTTTACCTTGAACACTTTTCTGCATAATGATAAGTATTATCACTGATAATGTCTTCATCGCTGTATAATTTCACATTCTACAAATTAAATTTTTTTTTTGTTAGCAACTACAAAATAATTCTGGGTATCTTATTAACAAATTGATAATAAAAAAATATCAATTTGTATTTTTAATAAATTACAAAATAAAGTTATAGATGAGCAAATTAATAATGAAAAATAACAATTTGTAATTTTAATAAATTACAGAATAAATTTATAGATAAACAAATTAATAATGATAAAAAAATAAGAATTTGTACTTTTAATAAATTACAAAATAAACTTATAGATGAACTAATTAATAATAAAAAATAACAATTTGTACTTTTAATAAATTACAAAATAAACTTATAGATGAACTAATTAATAATACAAAATAACAATTTGTAATTTTAATAAATTGCAGAATAAATTTATAGATAAACAAATTAATAATGATAAAAAATAAGAATTTGTACTTTTAATAAATTACAAAATAAACTTATACACAAACAAATTAATAATAAAAATAGCAACTTGATTTTTTTGTACTTTTTCGATATATTGATATAATTCTATACTAGCAGTTATATTTTAATCTGTAAAATCGTAACAAAAGAAAGAGAACTTTTAACGATTTTAAAAAATATAATAAATAAATAAAATGGAAACAACAACTGCGTAACGAAAACAGAATCAGATCAATAAGTCCCGAACCAAGTCATTTTATTTTTCCAGTTAAAAAAAAGAAATAAAATTTTGTCCCGTTATCTATCGAAGTGTACTTCCAAGTATTATCATCATAATTCTTTAATAGTTAGATTTTTTCTTTTAATCAATACGCCATTATCGTAAGTAGGTTTTCGAAGAAATAAAAAGTTACATAAAAGAAAATCTGTTTTATAAAATATTTCTTTAACATTTTAATGTGTAAAACTACCGATTTTAAGCAATAAATTATGAGTTTTGTTTTACTGATAAATATTAATAAAATATTTATTCGAAGAAATAAAAAGTTACATAAAAGAAAATCTGTTTCATAAAATATTTCTTTAACATTTTAATGTGTAAAACTATCGATTTTAAGCAATAAATTATGAGTTTTGTTTTACTGATAAATATTAATAAAATATTTATAAATTATCAGTTAAATGTAATCGTTATTTATTTAATTGAAATCATTTTTCGTACGATTAATCTTGAAAAAAACAATTTAAAAAATTTTAAAAATCCCGTTGCCAATCGATTAATTTTTCCCTTCCAATCGATTAGTATTTGTACTGCGTGCGAGTTCAATTGATCACAATCAGCCTAAATAAGTTTTTCCTTGTTTTTTTCCATTAATGCGATCAATACTACTTAAACCAAGACAAAAATTATTATTTTAATTTTTTTTCAGTGTTTTATCGGCCAATATATAAACAAATCGATTAAATTTAACTTATATGATATAAGTTATAGATTTATAAGTTTTTTTTTTTCTTAAATTTTAATTAGGAAATTCAATAGGATCAGAATTGTTAGATTATATGTTTGACTTTCTAAACTAATTACTATTTTATGAACCTTGATGTCATTAAATATTTCACGACTGTCTCTTAACTTTGTCATATTATCGGAAAACACTTCCTTTGCTATTTGAGTGTTAGCAGGATATTTATTTTTATAATATTTTAGAATTCTATAAATAAATAAATAAGAAAAATAGATATAAAAGTACTTTCATTTGCATTTATCGTCCTAAAGTTAGCATAAATATGTTTTCTGTTTAAATTGGTTGAGAAACGATAAAATATTTAGTATGCAAACCATTGATTTATAAATTTAAATCAATCTATACATGCAATATTAAATTTTAAACTTGAATATATCAAAATATCGGTTTAAATTCAATTAAAAAGTATTTTCTCCCTCAAAAGTTTTCATTCAATTTGATCAAATATTGCTCCAAATATTTTCATAAAAATAGTGATTTTAGTAGAAAAAATATTCGATTTATTTGAAAACACTCTTTTATTTTTATAATGTGAGAAATAAAATCATATATAATATGGTGAATTAAAAATCTAAAAGATTTACATGAACATAAAAAAGATAGTTTTGTTTAAAAAACGCATAAATGGGAAAAAATATTTGAGGAAAATTACAACTGCTCGATAAGTTATAATCGAGAAATCGGTTAGCGCTATTGTGTAGAATTGGAGCAATCGATGAATAATTAATTATATAACTTGCCAAATATCTTTATTCATCGCTCTCAGTTTAATATTCTTTTGTATCTATCCAATAAAATGGTTATTTTTATCATTTTTATCCCACTTTGTCTTCATTCTCATGCAGAGAGCTTTCATGATGTTTATCAGATGTGTCACATAATTTATAAGGATACAAGAAACAGCCATCTTTTATCTAATATATTTTTTTATAATTTAAAGATTTTTAAATATAGGTAAAAAATCTATTTATAAATTTTTAAATATATAAATAAAGGATTAATCTGTGTCCAAATGTAGATATAGTTTCCAATATAATCGATTCTCTTCTTCTAAAATCATAAAAAAAAAAAATTTAATAATTTTATGTAATCTAACAATTAATTTGTATTACATTATACTCGTATTATAAAAATAAGTTTTATGAGATAAAAAACTTAAGAACAAAAAGTTTACATTACTTAATGCAGACATGATGTTTATGGATAGAAGGATGACTACATATCAGCTATAAATAAAATGACACTCAGCAAGGATGTCATTTAAGAGAGGAAGTCTAACATTTACACATATATTATATGATTTATGAGAATGCATAAAGTAAAATATTCACCACTACCAACAAAAGAATAAATCGAAAGCGTGGTAATAAAGACAATAAAACTAAACCATTATGCTAATCGAAACTAATTGAAGAGTAGAATAATTTAGTGAAAATTAAATGGAAGTTGTATAATCGAAAATCGAGTAATGTTTAGATTCTTGTGAAAGAACTAAAATACTAATTAACACGAAAATTTATTTGCATATTTAATAAATAAATGATAAAGAATTAGCTTTTATCTATCATAGATAATATATTTTTATATAAAAATAAATATAACATTAAAACTTCTACATTATAAATTTTAGAAGATGAAATCGATTACTGATCAGTTATAAAAGGAAGAAAAAATGGAAATTTTAATAGAAAATTAAAATAATGTTTATGTTAATGTCAAAAAGTTATATACTGATATTGATCAAAATTAAGTATGAAAAGGAAATAAATTTCTTGATATTTATTTATAAAATGAAATTTTAGAAGAGAAGATTACACACTGCTATACAGTATATGTTTCTTCATAATATTACACATGGTCAATAATATAGAAATCCATACGTTCAATGATTATCATCTAAGACATCAATTTTTTAGTCAACAAAGCAGTTTAATGCCAGACAAAAAACTGGTTTATTTTTAATCTCAAACTATAAACTATTCAACTCGTGAACTTCAACTTCACGCTCACGATCTAATCAAAACTATTTCGGCATCTTTGAAGAGATGTTCGGAATTATTTTAATCGTTCTACAGCCCTTCAAGTTTGAATAATGCCCTCATTAAATTGAATTTTGTAGTTCTATAACGCTTTGAGTCGTTTAATTAATTCCCTTTGAGACAACTTCTGAAGAATAAATCTTATTCACGTCTGTATGTATTTTTATTCACTAAAATTTAGTAAATTTAACTTGTACTTAACGTGTTTGGGTGACATATTTAAAACTTTGTACTCAATTCTCTAGGATTTTGTGATTCATACTTAGATTTTGACAAGTAAAATGCACTTTATTTTTCAATAATTTTTAATAATTAAAATTAATAATTATGTGTATGTTAGCCATATAATAATATTATTATTATTATTAAAATAATTTAATTTTTAAAACATTATTTTAATAATAATAAAAAACATTCAAAATGTATTCGAGTAGATACACAAAATATGCTGATTAATTCACTGAGATAACTTCTAAAATAATTTAAAAGTTTGCTCACATAGACGACGCGTAAATTAATAATTTGCAATAAAAATAATTTGTCACTTATTTAATTAAATTTAATTTTAATATCAGGAAAAAAATGCACAAAAATTATTCACATTTTGACAATAAACAGTTCCAAAATAATTGAGCGATACAAGCTTAAATCAGTTTTCTAAATCTCTCAGGAAAAACTGAGATGCAAAATAGAATTTTATTAAAATTTAATCACGCGAAAATTTATATATTTAATATAACAGAAGTTTTTTGAGTATATTTCCTATATAGTGACGTTTGTTGATGCTCAGACATCATTCAAATTCGCGTTAAAGTACCACACCCTAGGACACGTCATCTTCATTAAAACTAACGTATATGGAATGGTTAAATTTGGCTTGGCATTTACATACTTTGGTTATTTTTTTCGGTAAGTAGGTTCTGCCATGATATATGAGAAGTAGATAGCCTTGGAATTATAAGCAGAATGGCTTATCGTGACTGCTTCAAATGATGTGACATCCGATGAAAAATTCTTAGATGATAATGGCCGATGAGCGATTTGTAAAATAATGAATGCAGAATTTTTTTTTAGAAAGAGAGAAAAACCCATTTCAGTATTACACCATAAAGATAATAATCTCTTAGATTTATATGAATATTCAGGATATTTTTTTACTCAGATGATTATAATGATAACTGCACGATTATCATATTCTTACAGATGTTACTGAACAAAATTTATAGCTTTTCATGATAAAAATGGCGTTAACACATGGTAAAATTCGAATTTTTATAATTTTTGTAATTTTAGAAATGTCAGCTTGTTTTAATTTTCTCAGAAATCATAACTATTTTTTTTTTTCCTAATAATTAAATTTTTAATATTTTTTATCACGTTTTCACGAAATATTGCGTGTTTTAAAAATAAGTAATATCGTAATAAAAAATATAAATAATTGAAAAATAATAATTTTTTTTTCTAAATTTTGTCGAAAATATTAAAAATAAAAGAAAAAGAAAATAATTTCGCAAAATATAATGAATTATTCACCATCAGTAAAGAATAAAGACCTCTCTATAATGCGTGTCGTTATGGTGCATTGGACTGTAGCTTGTCTAGGTTCTTGTCCCTATATATATATAAATGACGTTAATAAGAAAAAAATTAATTGTATCATCTGAAATAATATAATATTACAAAGCGTGAATTACGCCATTACAGCTTTCGGAATTATTATCATTCAAGTAAATTTGATTTTTTTAAACGTTTAACCTCGCGTTTTATTTTTCTGTTTCCGTGCGATGTTGAAGCGTTAAAGAAAAAGTATTGTTTACGTTGTTGAGAAGATGCCATTGACCAACGAATCGTGCAAAGAACGGAGAAAAATTTTCGAAAATCGTGACTCGCTAACAAGAATCTTGAATTTTAAATTTCATTTGTTTTTTACGATCAAAAAATTATTCATGTATATATATACACCGTTTCAACTTTTTAAATATGCTTCTCATAAAATTAAATGGATAACAACTCTATCGAAAATTTTTCATTTTTTTAATTGAAAATTCGATATAAATGTTACGAATTTAAGATAAAAAAAATAATAAACTTCGCTTATCAAGGTTATTTCTATTTATAATAGCCATCTGTATTCTATTCGTTCATGTCGACATGTAAAGCAGAAATTTTGCCCTGCGATTTTTTTTGATTTGTAGACTTCATGTAGGCTAGCGATAAACGGAAACTGGACATTTGTTAAATTAATTTTTTTTTTCAATTAATTTTTCTAGAAAAATTAATTTTTAATCGATGAAATTATAATTATTCATAACATTGCAACTCAACAGAAAAAAAAATTATATGTATCCTATATGAGTTTAAATTATTGCAATAATTTTTGTTTATCGCTGTTTCTCATTGAGGACGAAGTTATATTTATTAATCTATTGGATAATATTACCTTTTTGTAAGATATAATCAATCTTTCAAATTCAAAAATTTAAAATTAATTATATTTTTCTCTATAAAAATTGTTTAATCATAACTAGCTGTTATCAATGATTGAAGAAACAATAAATTGTATTCTATAATTATAAACTATTCTTATATTGATATTGATCTCTATGGCTTTTACTTGGCTCATTTTAACGTGATTATGGATGGTGATATTTATCTTATTAAATTAATTTTTTGTAGACAAAAATGGAATTTTTAACTGAAAAAGTTAGCTTCTTTAAATAATCGATTCACATCCCATATTTTGAAAAATGATAATTTGAGTCATCCCATCAAATTAATATTTTATGTCCATACAGTATGTTTCTTAAATTTAATTGAATTATAAAATGGGACAAAACTGGAAGGATTTTTATTAAATAGCGAAGAAATTTAATCAAATCTCCGAATAAATTATTAGTCAGAAAAATCGCGGATAAAAGTAATGATTACTAGTTTTAACAGAGAAAAATTTTATGTTCACAATGTTAAAATTCTGTATTTAACATTTTTATGGAATATTCGAAAAAGTTAATTAGATTTTGCTTAATCGCCTAAACGAATTACTTATTATAAAGACTTGAATCAATTTTTGCTCTTTTCTATTTAGCAACATGTACTGTACAAAAAAATGCTTCAGACATAGTAAAAGTCATACAATGGCCAGATGACGTTTATTCTTTTCTTCTTCCTTTCTGAACTGATTCCTCAAATTATGTAATGTCCTTAATTATTTTCTCTCGTGTCTTATGGGAAAAAAATGTTCTGAATTGTTCGGTCGTTGTGTTAAATTTCTTCGCTATTTCTAAAAATGTTTGCAGTTTTGTCCCATTTTTATGTTTCAAGTAGAGTAAAGGATCAACCCAAAAATAATATTTTGTTTAAAATCAATATATGTTTATTTATAATTATTTTACATAAAATGGATCATCACTTGATATTAAATTTATAATAAAAAATATAAAATAATAAGTAAAAAGTAAATCGATCAGTCAATTTCAAATTTTTCTTAGAAGATTATTCTATTGAAAGCTAAAAGTTCTATTAACTTGGTTGATTACTATACATTAAAATCCGCTTAACTGAAAAATGGTACGAAAGAAATTTGTAAAAAAAAAGTGGCAAACTATGAAACAAAGCTTATTTTAGCATAACGCTAACCTATCTCTTAAAAGACACACCCATACATGATAAAATGGATGGTCGTAAACTAGTTTTGATGAATGTAAAAATTTTACCATTTTACAAAAATTGAATCTGTCAACCATAATTTCCAAACACTGAATCTAATTAGCTTTCTAATTAGTTTTTTATATAGAATTGCTGAATGTTTGCAGCATTAAAAATGAAGTATTTCTTAAACGATCCTTAACATCTAACTAACTATTATGTAATGCTTCAGATACAGTCTTTTCAAGCATCTTTGTGCATTATACATACAAAAATTGATAATTTGGAGATTGAAAATTGCTTTAAACCATGATTCTATCAGCTATCTGAATCTAGAAATTTCTAACAGAAATTCAAAAAGTAATATAATAATTAGTTCTGTCTTTTGCTTAAAATATTTTTATGACATATTAAAATTATTTTGATGTGTTCTTACAAGCGTATATATTTTTATATTCCTTCTATTGCAACTATTTTATAAGCAATTATCACGTTATACCAATTTTATATTCATTTATAATCTTTCGTAGGTTGAATACATGCGTGCGACAAAGATGCGACGAGCTTGCATTAAAAATGCGCTTCCTCAAAATGATTTTCGATCCGCTCCCCGTAGAGTAAAGCAGAAGTTTGTTCCAATTTTGGAACATTAATCATATCTACTGAATTAATTTTGCTGACAGTGTCAATAACATATGAATCGATGATGTTATCTATGAGTACGACATCGTGCCCTGAAAACAGAGATATATATACAAAAAAGAGGATGTTCAAACTTTAATAACCTGAATTATTAAATTTTCAGATTATTTTATATTCAGTTTATAAATATCAAAAGTCATTAAAATAAAGATGTATTTAGAAAATGTCATTTTCGATTTTATAATCACATGTATATTATCGATACGACGCGAAATGTCCGTCTTTTTGGATCCCTGATATTAAAGCAGCAGTTAAATAAGTTGAGAAGTATGTCGCAGCACATGAGAGTTTTAGATAAAGTGCCACATATCTTCAACATATTCAGATTTAATTTGATGTGAGACATATCTACATCATCACAAAAATGGCGCATCACGACGCGACGAAAGGACGCGTCATTTTTTGTCGCGCCGCGATATTTTGTAATTACATCAGAATTTTTTTCAATGTAATCGATTTTTATAACATTGAATAAGTTCTCTTTTTCAGGAAATAAATAATGTTAAAATTATTATTATAATATATGCAATTCACATAAAGATAACTTTAAAATAAATTATAAATTTTAATCAAATCAAATGAAGTTGATTTTATTTGGAATTTTGTAATAAATTTTACTTTAAAGTCTGAACTCATTAAAACTGCTAAAGATAATTAATAAAACATACAAATGGCATCATGGCGCGACGGAATGACGCGTCCTTCTGTCGCGCCATGATGCGCCATTTTTGTGATGGTGTAGATATGTCTCACATCGAATAAAATCTGAATATGTTGAAGATATGTAGCTCTTTATCTAAAACTCTCATACGCTGCGGACATACATCTCAACTTATTTAACTGTTGCTATACTACTACCAGAGATCCAAACGACGTACATTTCGCGTCGTATCGGTAATATACTATATATTTCTTTACATATATATATATTCCTCTTAAATTTAAAACGTAAAGTTCGCAACAAAATTATGAAACAATTGCATTCAGAATGCATTAAGAAAGTGCAACTCACTCAATATTTTCTTAGTATTCAGTTAAACGTGTACTTATTGATAGTTGTATCGAACGTTATATTTTTAATGATTTTTATGCTATATGTCCAGGAAAGAATGACTATCAACGAATTTTCGAAGAAAAAATTTTAGCATAAATACAGATTTATAAAAATCGAAAATTCAAAACATTGCTTAAAAAATAAAACAAATATAATTTTTTAACAATTTCTAAACTAAAATTCCTGTTAATAAAGAAAAAAATTAATATAAAAAAAAAACATTTTAACTATTTAACATAAACAAATCCTAGAGCAATAAGATCTATGAAAAAATGACTTTGTAAAGGAAGTTATAAATTTTATGAAAGCAGAATTTTGCTCTAAACATAAAGTTTTATTTCTGTCAGACTATTGATAATATATATATTTTAAAAAACAAAACCGTCTGATATAACTAATAAAAGTCTGTAATTAATTTAATGAATTCCATAATTAATGAAGTTAAAAACTCGTTAATTATGGATTTAATTAAATTATTAAAAAGGAACTGAATATTACATTAATATATATACTATGTGCTGTCAAAAATAGGTCACTTAGTGCTATTAATACCAAAACAAAATACATAACAGTTAAGAGATAAAAATTTTTAATAAATTAAAACTAACAGAAAAATTATTCATTACCATAGTATTGATTTCAGAAATTTTTTTCTATTTTAATATTAATGACTTTAACTCTACATAAGTGTCAATTTACTGAAAAACAGTTTTCAGAAATTATTTTCTTTTTAATTTGAGAAGGAAGACTTAATAAATTTGAATGCAAAATTTTAGCAAATTACATGGAAATTATTATTTTTGCTATTAAAAATTTGATACTGTAAGTTATCATTGAATTGACTTTTCGTGCATGACTTCTAAATCCAACTTTTTTTTACATTTGTTAAAATGAAAATGCTATCAATTTTGTGCTATTATAGTTTTAACGATACTACTACAATATTATGCAAAAAGTCTTTTTGAAATATTTATTGCACAAATTTTTAAAATCGAAGAAAGTTATGTTTATTTATTTATTTATAAACATATACACCCTATAAAAAGAGGTAGTTTTGGGTGTTCCCCTTATCACTATTATAAGAATAATTGAAAGTCGTACAAGCTCTAACAAAGAAGGATCTGTAAGATTTTTCAAGCTTTTTTACCTTGATCTGGAGCAAATTTATTTTTCGTGATTAAAATATATATTTAATGATGAATAAAAATTGCTCAATATAAAAATAAAAATAAATATTTACAAGCTTTTTTTGTCATGAGCTATAGAAAAAAGAATTTAATAAAGTACGAAAAAATGTAAATTATAACATGTATATATGTTTAAAACCTATCTCTATGAATATATTAAATATGTTAAAAATATATATTAGTATATTTAACATAATATGCTTTTAAGTAAATGGCATAACAGATTTTAAGTCTTTTTTTAAACATTGATTTCTGTTATATTAATATTTTTTGTGATTAAAAACATGTGCAATAATGATGAGATTATAAAATTTATTTATGCATATTCAAATATTGGCTTTAATTTTTGTGTGGTATATTTATTAATTTAAAACATTCATAGAAAACCCATATATTCCAACAAGAATTTGTAATCTTTTTAAAAGATTAAAATATTTATTTTAAATTACTTATAATGAATAGTCTACTTAAAGAAAATTTCACTTCTGTATTTTATTTTAAGCTGTTTAATTAAATAAAGGTATAATCTCACTATATATAGAATAATAGCATGAGATTGATTTTTTCATATGCTGTATATAATTTGTGACTTTGTTTAAGAAATAAAATTTATTTATGCATTATATAAAATTTATAAGCAGTATTTTTTAAATTTTTTTGAATTTTGTCTTTATTCTAAAATTTATTCTTTACAAAACTGATTTGAAGAGTATCCTCTTCACGTCTCATCAATTTGAAGAAATGATACATAGTTAACTTGCCTATATCTTTTATCAATTAGGAAACATAAGATGACTAATTTAGATTATTATCAAAATTATGAAAAGTTTTTGTAATCTTATTCAGAGAAATCGAATATTTTACTCATGTATATTTTTCTTTATAAGAATAGAGAAGAACATCTTGTCCTCTATTCTTGTATAATAGAATCAGGCACATCTGTGCCTACTTTTTAAGAATATTTTATATATAAAAAAATTTTGAATGTAAATACTTCTTGAAAAATTTTAATTTACCAACATAAAATTTATCTATATTAAAAATTTAATAGACATTTTTAATTCTAATGATAAAAATGGACATTTTACATATTAATACAGTAGCGATAATTTTTATTTAAAAAATTTAATTTATGCACTATAATAAAATTTTATCTAAAAAAATCTATTTTAAAATGTGCATAAAGTTAAATATTTCATAAATTAAAGAGAGAAATCATCATTTATTGATATTTGTCAAAATAGCCAGTGGCTTGATTGAAAATGACTAATTTATTGATTATAATGCACATGTTTACTTGATTATTTTTTTATCGATTTATATAAATCATGCCACGTAGAAAATATAGTTTATATATAACTTATATATTTTAGAGATATATGTTTAATAATATACATAAACTTTTAATTTTTAAATATTTAATGCAGATAATCACATCTACAAGTTTAAAGAAAATATTTGAAAAATAGTAGAGAATATCGTATAAAATCGATTATTTACGATATTTAAAATAGGTTGACAATATGATGTAGGCTAATTTTATGCTATTAATAAATTTTAATGCTATTTTAAAATTAATAGTAAAAATTAATTTAAATTTTTTAAAATTAGGTTAAAACTTTAAATTTGCTAAAAACTGATAGATTTTCTCTGCATCGATGTAATGATAAAAATATAATTCTGTTCCAGAACTGTGGAAATTTTAAATCCATATGAATTAATATTCTGGATTAAATTAATGAATGTTTGATTATGCAATAAAAAATGCAATAGATAGGTTAATTTAATCATAAAATGTAGAAAATATACAGAAAACATTGACGCGAATGAATACTTTGTCAACGTTTTCTTAACCAAAATTACTTGATAAGAAAGATGTAGCAAAATTGCAACTATTGCATTAGATATTAGTGATAAAAGTTACACTTTTGTAAGATTTTTGGAGTTTAGATGGGATTTTGACCTTCTATAATCATAGAATTGTTAGTGCTGTAAGTTAAACGTGATCAGTTATGTCTTCCATATTGATATCAATGTGTAAGTCATTGATATGCTTGACAAAATGTATTGGAAAAATTTAGCTTGAAATATTATTCGCATTTCAAAGACGAATGTATCAGCTGTGCCATACTGTTCCATTTTTTTCGTTAAAAGTTATGATTTTAGTTATAAAAACGAGTACGACAAGTAAAATACACTATTATTCTAGTAATACTTATGAGAAGTGAATCTCGACCAATTCAGGACTTTTTGACAGTTTAAATTTTACAGTTAAATATTTCAGAAATTATTATACCAATCAATCATGTTTTTATGAAGTTAACAACGTAATGAAAATTTAATTATAAATATTTATTCCTAAATATTTAATATATAGTCTTGAGACTTGACTAAAGGAAAAATCCTCTAACCATTTAACCATTATACAGTTGTAAAACATCAAATATACTGTATATATATTTTTTACAAATGATTAATATGGCTTTATAATAGCTCAGAAAAGGATTATGGATTTATTTAAAACACACGACGAACATTTGGCATTTTATAAGATTCGAATAACGCTCTGAATATCAAACTAACACGTGAAAGCTAATCTCACACTTTGCTAGATAATTTATTAGTTATTTTCACGTTAAATCGTTTAATTGAGTTAATTTCTTATTATTATTATTCACGAATTCTATGACCCATTAAACTAGAATATAATTATAGTGTCTCAATTCATAAATCGAATTCGTGTCTAAATACTATATTCACGAAATGTCCTCGTTCTTTCGTAACAGGTGTTGATTTTCTCTCCTTTATATACCAAACTAACATCAAGTGCATAAGGTATACAGCTCGCTACCAAGAATTAAAATGTTTGAAAAACTTGTAACATTAATTAGAGGCATTTAGATTAATTTTTATGGAAAGATAACAAAGTTAGTAGTGTTTCTAATGTGTTTTGAGACATATACGTTAGTAATACAGTAAACAATCTTCACGTTTAAGCAGAAAATAGAAAAAAAATTCATTGATCTCGCTATACGTAATATACTAAAAGCAGAGAAGTGTTTAAAACACACGTTCCAGTTAGACCATTATCGTAATCTAACCTCTGGTATGAGGCCAACGACACTACTTGCTGCAAGTCGATACTACAGTCTAGTCGTATTTAAACAGTGCGAAATATTAAACTGCAACAAAATTATAAAACTGCATTTCTTTCGTTCGAAAGATGCTTGCAGATATTTTTACGTGAACAGGAAGTTCAATTACGTAATTATCTAGAAGCCATTTTGATCTAACGACAAGCATCCAAACCATCCATACAAAAGGTTTCGTATTCATTAGTATAAGCGATGGTTATTTCCGTGTTTACATTAATAACTAGCCTTTAATATAAATAATAAATCGTTTCGTCTCTGATATTTTTATCAAAAATCGCTTACCTTTTAACTCTGGCCTTGTGAACTTTTACTGAACACGATAAATATTCGAAAAACTTATCCTTTTAAACAGATCAGGTGTTGTGTGTTAGTTAAACCGCATTGGAATGACATGTTGTTCATGGAATCTATAAAAGCGATTTTAATACGCATGCGTTCCAATAATGGTAGTGGGGCAGTGTCCTGAAAAAGCGTCAAATGACGATTGGGTCTTCAAACTTAGTCATAAAAAAATGCTTATAACACTTTTATAAAATAACGTGATATTTCGCAAATTAATTTAATTGTACACATTAAAAAATATATAAATTAAAAAAAAATCTATTGTTCCGTGTTCCTTCACGTGTTTTAATAAAATCGCATACTATACAGTGTTGTAATTGAAAAATTTGAATAATTGTTAGTTAATTTAAAATCATATTTTAAATATAATTCCTTCTACAAATTTGTCCAGTAACTGATAACAACAGTTACTATGGTGATGCGTGCAATACACACATCACGTGACGAAACTGATTCATTGTTTTCTGTGATGTCATTTCCGGTCGAGTGTTTACTATAATTAAAGTTTTTCTTAGAGATTTGTGACGTTTTCTGCTGTTCGCAGTTACGAAAATTTAATTCGCGTGTTATTAAAAATTGGGTTAAACGTTATCATCGATACTTTGAATAATCAATCGTTTAGGTGCAGTTCAATTGAAAGGGGGGGAGGACTTTGACAAAATATCGATTTGGACAATTCGGAAAAAAAAACCGAAGATAGATTACCATCTTCGGCGAAAACGTAATTAAATAAAAACAATACGGTTTTCCCCGATTGAGACGAATATTATTAAATTTATGAGGAATTTTTTTTTTATTAAACACTTTTAACTTAAAACCGAAAGCTGGTTTCACTGCAGAATCGGGTTGTTACGAGGAGAAGCAAACCTATCATTAGAAGACAGATTAAAGTGCATTAAGATTTCTATTCATTAATTAAGTTTTATTTTTATGTCAGACGAAAAATATGTAATTAAGAATATAAAGTGGGTTAATGTCAACCAGGATTAGAAGACAAAAACCATCTCATCACTTTAAGTGCAATCCTTCATGTCGTCCTCCTTTTCTTTCAACCAAAAAAAAAAAAATATTTTTATAAATGATAAAAGTCCGATTTAACCCGAGTTGTACCCGAGGGAATAGAATTCCAGTGATGTAC
Organism: Olivierus martensii; assembly: GCA_000484575.1. Lineage (NCBI taxonomy): Eukaryota > Metazoa > Arthropoda > Arachnida > Scorpiones > Buthidae > Olivierus > Olivierus martensii. Next base: position 38,963 of record AYEL01062593.1, read on the forward strand.
CACTTAACAATAATTATTTTTCTGTAATGGCTACTAGAAAATCTAATTTTTCCATTTCCTAATTTCCCCATTGGTTTCGATCTTAAACAAAAACAATTCATCTTTTATTCCAGAAGCATTTATAGATAAGATAATCTAGGCTATGCTATCATGACCGAAAAAAAAACATCCAATTTATATAAAGTACAGAATTTTGATGTAATTTTAGTAAAATTTTCGTGTAGGCAATCTGACAGAAGAGTAAGAATACGTGTTACTTCTCAAAAATGCCTTATTTTCTGCTAAATTTTTTACTCGAATCGATATTATATTCTAGCTTAACATACGAGGTGATTGCCCTTTGCATAATATCACGGCTAGCATCGGATCGATATTTTAATTCTTTCGACATTTCCTAGTATATATATATATCACATATTATTATTATTAATACGCTTCCTACAATGTTTACAATAAAAATTATTAACCATACGGAAGTATTTTTTCAATATATAAAAGAATCAGGTACAAAGAAAAAAAAAGAAATCACATTTATTTCGATAAATACATAATATTTCGTGAAAATCAAAATAATATCGTTAAAAATAAATCGAATATTTTTACCCATTAAAATCTCCCAAAATAATATATATATATTTTTTAATTTTTAAATAATCTTCAATGATTCCGCATTAATAATTTCTTTTTAAATAACTATATCGATAATCACAAACACCATTGATACTATATACATCACAACACAATTTCTAATGGATACTTTAACTATATATGCCGTATATATAATAAATACATATATAGTGTGTAAATATATATATATATATATTGCAAAAAAAACACACACACACAAATATATATATATATTA
>AYEL01062594.1:0-36015 GCA_000484575.1 Olivierus martensii
TCTTTTTTTTTTTTTTTTTCTTTTATTGCTTAAATTTCATTTTGTGCGATTTTTAATAAAGGAAGACAAAATCTATATAAAAAGGGCTATTACATAATTCTCGTCAATGTTTTGGTGATTTTGGATAATCTTCGTCTCCGTCTATAGCGATGTAGGCTGCAGAAAATCCCTTGTTGTTGATGGTATCGTCGGATCGAAACCTAACTAATAGAGAATCTGAGGAAGAGATGATTTCTGGAGGAACCTAAGAAAACAAATAAAAAAAATAATAGATTTTTAAAGAAATTTTTATAATTTATAATAAGATAGAAAAGAAAAACTTACCTTGTTACCGCAGAAACGACCGAGAAGAGGACTTGAATCGTCGTAACCGTTATAAATATCTACGTAATCGTAACTACAATCCTGTTCATGTTCTAATTCAAACGTTAAAAATCTCAGTTGTATATGTTGGCTATCTCTCGTTTTTATGATCCAATCGCAATCTTCTTTATTTTCGTAATTTTGATCGCCATATTTGGCATGAGAGTAAAGATGCTCTAAAGCGGAATGTGGGACTAATCGACCACCACAGGCTAAAAAATAACAAGTGAGGTAATTAAATAATTTTTTTTATCACTTATAAATACATAAATAGGTTTTAACAGTTAAACTTTTATATTTTCTACTCTGTTTTGACTACTGAGACTTTTTAAAAATAATTCCTAGCAGAATTTTTACTTATTTTCACTTTATTACTCGAATTCTGGTAATTATAGTTATAACTCTTTATTGTGGATTAAAATTTAACAAGTAATTTTCTTTATATAGTGGCTTTTTAATTATACTTTGTTATTTCGGCTAAACTATATTCCGAAATGCAATAAAATTTATAAATTTAACAAGTTGTACGCGGATTTACTCTGATTTCGACAAAAATATTGTTTTGCCAATAATAATGTCAAGGGTATTTTTGCTTTTATTGCTCTAATGCTTTTAGGTTTTACTTCTTTTTTTATGTCAAGAGCTAAATGTGTTTAAAATGCTATCATTTATAACTATATTAAGTTTTTGTATTTAATAAATTTTGAGATAAAAATTATTGATTGTATTTTAATACTTTATATTTATTTGAAGGGAAGATTAAATTAAATTTTATGCTAATCTATTTATAATAGAAAATACTTTTTTAGTATTTGCTATATATATATATATATATTATATTTGGAGATTAAAATGATGATTTTTAGTTTGATATAGCCAAAAATACACTGATAATTGGATTGTTTATCTATGCTTTATCCAACAATTTGACATTTTATTCATTACCAATAGACATCTTTAGTAAATTTTCAATAATGGAGTTTGAGAGATGAAGCGAAAACAACAATTATGGTAATGATATGAGTAACGGTCGAATCCATAATATTTTTGATTTATAGAAGCAGCCATTTTAATAGAATTTTAATGATTCAGCTATGAGAAAGTTTTTGTGGAATATTGATACATTATAAGAATAAAAAGATAGCTTTTTGGGCATAAAATATGCACCAAAAAGCTATCTTCTTTTAATTATCATGAAAAATCTTTTTAAAAATCCATTAAAATGCATCTGTGTCGTTTGATGTTATATATTAAAAATAATTATGTCTTCTAAAACTCTATAGAGAGGGTAAATTAAAAGAAAATAAAATAATAACATGAAAGAAAAGGCTAAATAATAATCCTAAATATCCTGTAAAAAAGATTTTGCATGTGTATATTTTAAAATTAGAAAGTTACACCTAAAAAAACTATATTTTATAAGTTATAGAGAGATACAATAATATTTTAAACTATTCTTAACAAAAATTTGGTTATATGTATTAATTTGTCTTTCTGTTTCTTATCAAGATATTTCGAGAATCAATCATAATAGGAGAATTTAAATTTTCTCTATTTATTCTTTATCATTTCAGGTATATGTTGTTAAATTTCTTAGTTCTAAGTTATCTCGTTACAAATATGGCTCTCGTTCGAAACAAAAATGATGGATACTTGTAACAGTAAAACGGCGATATCTCTAAAGCAATTTATTGCACGTGAATAATATTATAGTTATTTGAAACAATGTTCTTCCTTTTGTCATTCAGGCTTTCTAAAAATATTTCGAGAAAAAACATCACAAAAATTCAAATTTTGAATGATTCTAACAGTGGCGTAGCTGAAAACTGCGAGGCTTCCCCGCAAAAGTGTCGATGGGGCCCCCTCTTTTTAATTTATCGATATAATTTATTTCAAAATGTTTTTCTCATAGCTACCATAATAAAACATCTATTTAATAAGGAACTATTTCTCTAACATAGCATTTGCGCATTTATTTCAACTTTTTGCAAATTTATTTAACCCATTTGCAAATATATTTAATCCTTTTACTAATTTATTTAAAATTTTTACAAATTTATTTAAACTGAGCAAAACAGTCAATGGACGGAAAAGCAACGCCTTATACTACACGAGTCTGATCGTCTGTTCCCGACTGTGACTTTGGGTATAAAATTTAAACCGACTTATATATACAGGATGGGGTGTCAGCACGAGTCTGATCGTCTGTTCCCCGACTGTGACTTTGGGTATAAAATTTAAACCGACATATATATACAGGATGGGGTGTCAAAATCAGGTATAAAATAGAATACGGGAAAAAGCATAATTAAAAAGTACAGAAGGGATAATTTTGAAGTGCTAAACAATGGACCACGAGGGAACAGGCCAAAACTACTTAATCCCGATGTCCTTCGCCTAATATATCGAAGCAGCAATTGAGAAAGAGCCTGGAATGACTCTTATGAAAATCAGAGAGAAGCTTCTTGAACATGAGATTAAGTATGTCTTCCATAAGAAATGCATTATATATAGTATTACTTACCAGGATCGCGCCAATTACATTATGGACATGTTTCTTTTGTTATCAGCTGCAGCTACTAGCCAACCACTGCACTAAATTTAATACTGTATATATTTTTCTCATAAAAATTTGTATTAATTTGAAAATATCAATAAATTTGTTTTCATATATCAATATTATACTCGTTTATTCACTATCCTTTCTCTACCATTTTGTTAAAGTGTTCGTAGCCGAAACTTTGAATGTACGTGCAAAAGGTTTTAAATAAATTTGCAAAAAGTTTAAATATATTTGCAAAAGGATTAAATGTATTTGTAAAAGGATTAAATCAGTTTGTAAAAAGTTGAATAAATTTGCGAATGCTATATCTATAACATTTTTCTCTTTAGGAATCGTAATGTGTGATTCATAACTATAGAGGAATAAAAAACACTTAATAATATTCTTAGGAATATGTATGTTGCATTACTATCAAGTTTAAATTTTAATGCTATAGTGAATACAAAAATTCTTAAGTACTATATATATATATTGTACATACAAAATAATTTTCTTAATAATCTATTTTAGAATTTTCAAAACAGTTTGATATGAGAAATGGGAAGTAGAGCCATTTTTAACCCATATTATTAACTCACCAAACAGCAGATAATTATAAAAAAAACCACTTGTTTTAAAGAAATTAATAAAATTTCAGAATTTGTGATTTGTATAAGTTTAAAATTTCTTTTCTTACAAAAATCTAAGAATTTAAAATGACCAGATTATTTTATTTTCATCACAATTATTGACTTATTTCACTTTGCAACACTTCCATGAATGCTATTAAAATCCGAATATTTAATATAAGATTTGCAATAGAGTAATATGATTAAATAAAGTCTATTTTTAATGCTAATATTTTTATGTAATTATTGGACATATTTGATGAGAATACAAGCCCAAAGAGGATTAAAAAGAAAAGAGGATTATTATGAGATAAAGAATTCAATTTAGTTAATAATAATTCGTTCTAAATCACTCTAGCTGTCTTATTAAAAATCATTCGTTTCAGATTAATTATTTAGAGACAAAATAAATAAAATCAAGTTGTTTTAATTAATATATGACTGAAATAATTTAACAAATTAGTTTTTGCCTTAACAATAAAATATTTTTTCTCGAAATTTAAGTTATTTTAAACTATTTGCAAATGGAAGCATATTTTAATATAACTTTTAAATTTTAATATTTTGGTATATATCTGTTACATGGCATCCTTAATTTTCTATTATTGTACAATGAAAAATACGTATTACTATTTAATAATTACTTTATATAAATAAATTATATATCCAAATAAATTTCTTAAAAGTTTATATTTTAACAGTCTATTTTATATAGCATAAATATTATCGTATCATTTTCATGATAATTTATGATTTCTTGAACATTTTCCGTGTTCTTGTATTCATTTAAATTAATTGTTGATAATTTAGAGTTCATTTATTTGTTTTTTATTATGCTTATTGAAAATTTTTGCTCTTTTCTCTCTTGCATGACATAAACACGATATGCCAAAACAAATACGATATGCTCTTATAAATTTAATAGTGAAAATTTTTTTGGAGATAATGCTATGGAAATACTTCACTTACAAAGTAGCTACAAAGTGTAAGTAATAAAATAACTAATAATATGGGCAATTATTTTAAAAATCTCCATAAAGTTATTAGAAAAAAAGAAGAAAAAATACTAATCAGGTTTCTATGACAGACATTAAACAATACGAAAATTTAACGTATTTACGTAAATATTTTATTAATTATTCATAAACTAAACAGCTATAATGTGATTGACGTTTTTCACGGCCACACTACACAAACAAGAAATAGTATTAAATTCTGTCGAAATATTTTATTTCTAAATAAGAAGTTCCAGAAAGAACTAAAATTGTCAAATTTCCGAAGATTTTCATTTATTTAGCTTTTCGTTTGGAATCCATTGGTTTTGTGTTTCTAATTTTACTAGCATAGATGTTACGATAACGTCATGTCGCTGAGATGATGATAGTATACGAAATAAATATCAGGATAAATATATATATATATATTATTTGAAAGCAAATTGGAAAAAAAATTAAAATAATAAACTTTGGTAAACAGAAGTTTAGAACTTCTGATTATTAAAGTTCACTACTGTATTATGGAATCTAATAAATTAGCAATAATTTTTTGGAAACATTTTATCGAGAAATAATCCCTTATGTTATGTGGTATATATGACATTCTATGCTGCTGAAAAATATTTCAAATTATCTGTGAAAATACTGAATTACTTTTTACAGTATGATTGTCCTTTCTCTTCTATTTTGTATTGTCTTCAAATATTTCCTATAGCCTATATTTGCTAACTTTTTATATAGATAAATACTCCCTGTACGACTTAAAATAAGTAAACTAGCAGTAATATTCTAGTTTTTAATACTTAGATAGTTTAGATTCTATTTGAAAAAGCAATTCTGGAAAGAACTAATCGCCAACTTTTCAAACATGTTTTTTTATTTTGGAATAATTAAAGATGAAGGAAAATTAATTAATTAATGTTCGATATAATATTATAAATAATTAAATATATATTAAAATATATGCCATTAGAAAAACTTTAGTGACCCAACCTCTAAGTTGAAGAGCGTAAAGTCTTCCAAACTGTTCTATAGTTATTATAAGTAAGCCTCATATGCTTAGAAACCACCATTTTAAACTGATTAATTTGCAGGATTAATTAATATTATTTCAAATTTAATATTAAATGACTGATTATCCTGTTGAATTTCATAAAGTCAATCAAATAGTTAAAAATTTATTACGAAAAATTCTCGCCATTATTAAAAAAAATAATAATAATAATGGTTAAATATGTCACCGAAGTCGCATTTAAAGACATGCGCTTTCTCCTAAATATTATAAAATCCAATTAGTATCTCAGTTTATATTAAAGAATAAGAAAAACTTTAGTGACCCAACCTCTAAGTTGAAGAGCGTAAAGTCTTCCAAACTGTTCTATAGTTATTATAAGAAAGCCTCATATGCTTAGAAACCACCATTTTAAACTGATTAATTTGCAGGATTAATTAATATTATTTCAAATTTAATATTAAATGACTGATTATCCTGTTGAATTTCATAAAGTCAATCAAATAGTTAAAAAATTATTACGAAAAATTCTCGCCATTATTAAAAATAATAATAATAATAATGGTTAAATATGTCACCGAAGTCGCATTTAAAGAAATGCGCTTTCTCCTAAATATTATAAAATCCAATTAGTATCTCAGTTTATATTAAAGAATATCTCAGAAGTTTGAATAGCCATCATTTTTAAATAATTGAACTGGATTATTAAGTAACAGGGTTGATGTCAGTTTTAATGGAAGAATATCGATACAAATTTTCGTGAAAATTTACAGATTTATCAAAAGTTATTAGTAGGAAACTCATATATATATATATAGAATAATAAACAGATGCCATGTTATTTGTCTAATTGTATAGACAGAACAATAAAATATTAAAAAATAGACAAACAGCATACAATCTTATTAGCTTCACTTCCATCGAAAAGCAAGCTAAAAAGTCATTCCTACAACTTCTTTATTCAACATTTTTTATGTTAAACAAATATGTATAAAATAAACTTGAAATGAAAAATCCTCAATTACGCTAGGTGTGACTTTCATATTAAATTTCTGCATTTTGGTTTTTATGAATAATTATAATCTTCAAAATTAAAAATTTTAACAATAGAAATGAAGTTACTAAATTAAGATAATGGTTGAAAATTCCTAGAAACAAATTGCTGTAAATTATCAAGAGTTAAATTTAAGCACATTTTCATAAAAGAAATATTTAATGAATTGTGGAATTGAGTATTGTTGAGATAAATATGTATTGTTTAAAGCAGTATTAAAATACTCTCACTATAATATATTGTATCTAAATTTGTAAAATGCTAATAATAACTGGAGCATAATGGTGGAAAGCTAGTTGAACTGTAATCTAATTTCTGATTAAATATGATATAATTTAATATCTAATATGTGTGAGAATTTAAAAATATGTCTTTATATATAAATAATTATAATAAACTTGCTTTATTAAATGAGCATAACATGACATTAAAATCACTTCTTTTCAATATGTTCTAATAAATTAGATAAATTTGAGGAAAACAATTTGATTCTGATTAAATGATTACTTTTAATACGTTCAAAAGTCCTAATTTAATTGTTATTAACAACGTAACTAAATTTTCTCAAATACATTAAAAAATATCAAATAGAAACTATGATTGCTACCAAATAAATTTTAATTTTAATTTTGTTACTTTTTAATTAATTAAACATTTCCCGAATATTTAAAATTGGTGCTATTCAGAAAATCATTGGAGAAGTTTTTATTTTAATTAAGCAAAATGAAAACACAATAATAAATATTTTTAATAGAAAGACTCGATACCTTTATCATTTTCCTCTTTTATTTTAATCAAGAATATTTTAAATTTTAGAGAATTCCTTTATTTATTCAAAATTCCCAATATATTAATTGTTCTTCCTAATATTGAAACTATTCCTAATATATTAATAATTTTGTTTAATTATTCATTATTCTAAACTGCCAGTGCATAGTTTATAAATATACAGCGTGAAGATAAACTTTGTCGTAAAATTTTGTGTACTGATAGGGGACATCGAAACAAGTTGAAAATGCCTAATGAACATATGGTCTAAATGGCATCGTTTTCGAATTATAACCGTTTAAAGCTAGCCAATCACCATCGAGTACACAAAGCATCACTATTCGTCGTGTTGCCAAGACGCGTCGCTCGCCTTCTTACTAACCCAGTAGTCAATAGGAGAGCGACGCATTTTCGACTTGTTTCGAGGTCCCCTATCAGTACACAAAATTTTACGACGAAGTTTTTCTTCACCCTGTATGCAGTATATTAGGAGGAACTTAGTTTTGACTATTTGCACATTGATTTCTTCTATAATTTCAGTGATTCGGTTGTTCTTTAATACAACCATCAGAATTTCCAGAAGATTCGCGAACTTATGAGTCTATATGTTTTTCCGCTCTTCTATTTGAAAAACATTTACTTGGATAAACATTGAAATTTGTAACGCTTTGATATTGTATACAATATGTATCGAAAAATTGATCATTATGCCGATTTTCATTATATTGTCTCTAGGAAGAAGTTTTTTAATTGGAAATTATTTCATGCATTGATTTCATTCGTTATTTCAATCCTCATGTTTATTAAAATGTTATATCATCATCAGACTAATTGAATTATAACTGGTAGAAATTAGTAATATTGAATTACAATTTGGAAGAAACGTTCTTTCTGAATTTATTAATCCCGAGATGATTTATCTACTTGTCATGATGATATAATGGGATCTTGTGACGACATCCCAAACTCTAACAAAATCATTTTGCCGTATAATTTATTAATTATAGCATTTGGAATCCATTTGTCTTTCTGTGTTCAATTTTAATATAGATTTAATCACAATATTAAGCGACAATGACGACATCATTGTTGCGACTTAACATCATAGTTACATCATACAATGTGACGTCAATATGATATCATGCACGGCCCTCTGAATACAGGCCTAGTAACTATCCTAGCGGATATTTTCAAACAAAGTAGTTGGCTATGTATCGTCACGTGGACAACATTTACTTATAGATGGCTATTGCAATCAAATATATGTTATATATAGTTTATTATTATTTTTTGAAGTAACGTCACTTTCTTATATTTCAAACTGAGAAAATAATTGCATAATTGCATATTTCAACTGATAAAATAATTGCATAACTAAGTGCATTTAGTTTATTGTTTTTAGACTTAAAATCTGTATATAATACTTATATTTCATTTTTCGAAGCATTATTGATAGGCCTAATAAGTTATGTTCAAATATTTCGAAATTTTACAAATTCATATCTAGTATTACCTATCTCTACATTTATTTTTCATATTATGTCAGATTATAAGCAAAATAAATATGTAATTGGGCAGAAATTTCTTAAAACTAAATTTTATTAATACAATGATTTAAGTGTTAAATCCTTATTTGAATTGGGTACAAATGTTATATCCAAGGGACAAGAAAATTCCTTCACCATCGTATAGATAAGGTTCCTATCGACAAAAAATCCCTAATAAATAGGGGATCCCCGCGGTTCCCTTTTCGAGATATCTGATGTTTTATTAGTACGGCTTTCAGTTATCCGACAATATAGTCGAGTGCCTTTTCTAATTGAACTAATTTAACATTAAAGCATTGATAAGTTTTTTATATGACTGTGATTTTATATTTTCTTTAGAAAATTAGAATTATTCATCTTTAATTTACTGATTCAATTAGAATTTTGGCACACATTAATTCCATATTTACTAACAATATCCTAAATATTTCAGAATAGCATGCCTATTCTAGGAAGTGTTCGGTTCCAGGCTGCAGGACTAATTATAAAGGTGGTCCTGTCTTATCAACATTTAAATTTCCAAATGATAAAATTTTGAGGGCAAAATGGGAAAGAAAAATGCACAGAGAAGGTTTCACAGCCACTGAGAATTCCTGTGTTTGCATTCTTCATTTTTCAAAAACATTCCTGGTTGTGGAAGATGTGTTTAAGCGTGAAGATGGTTCAACTTTGGTAGTGAAAAGACAGAAACCTAAACTAAAACCGAATCCATATCCAACAATTGTTGGACCTATTGCACCACATTTGGAAGAGCAGTTGCCAAAAAATGAAAACGTGGGAAGAATATATCTATGCAGCAACTTCTAGAAAATGAAAGAAAAATCCAAATAAAAAATCTTTTATCAGTCATCTCCTCTAAAAAGGGTTTAATAACAATTAAAGATTTTACAATTACAAAAGATCAGGAACATCAGCTATCTTCAGATAAAATTCTTCAGTAGAGATAAATCATTATTCCTCCTATCAATGATAATTTTCCTGATGTGGGAGCTGTCCTGATGTATATTGCAGGATATGCATCTTTTAAAATTAGTCAAAATATATCATGCATTTCTTGTGAAGATATTTTGCAAAGCAATGATGTGCTTCCAGTAGATATCAACAATAACTTAAGATTATTACATAAATTAGACAGAGGAGGTTTAAAAAAGCCATCAATTTTGACTATGGAAATAACTGCAATATGTTATAAAATATTTGTAGAACTAATTTCAGAAAAATATGAATCATTATTTCTTAAATGCCAGAATCATCTTGGGATATTTTTAAGTTTATGTGCATCTCATATGACTGAATTTTATGAATTCAGTACTGCTTGTTCACATTCAAGTTTTGATATAATTAAAAAAATATCAACAATAATTGGCAAAATTCTTCTTAATAATTGTATTAAAAATAAGAATGATAAGGACTCAAAAAATAACCCAAGAAAATTTAAAAAATTTAGTTGAGATTTTTAGTTCACTATTTATCAGTCAAAGTAGTATTTAGTGCCTAGTTAGGTAGAATATAATTTGTCTCTGTTTAAAAATTAAATGATTTGTGTAAATATGACTAAAATTATGCATTCTGTGTTTTTGTTTAGATTAATAAATATCAATTTTCAAAATGAAAGTATGTTTTTATATTTTATTATTGAATTAAATTTTATTATATTGATCAACTTTTATCAATTATTATTAATCAGAGTTAATAATAATTACAAAAAGTAATTATTTTAAAAAATAAATACATAATAAAAATGCAGAATTATATATTTTTTAACTTGAAAATTAAATGTTTCGTTCAGCAGCGTATTGTAATATATGGCCAACTACCGTGATGTCATCAAAACCTGTTACTAGGCCTGTATTCAGAGGGCCGTGTATCATGTAACAATGTTTTGTGACATTCGAATGTCATTCTGAAGGATTTAAATAAAGCCATTTTCGTTGCAACTCCAAAATTCCCCACCCTCTGGGATGATCTCGAACCAGGGTAGCCTATGTTAGCCGCATAGTAGAGGGAAGGCTCCATACAAGGTTTATTCTGGAGAGGTGAAATAGTGCGGAAGCCTTTGCAGAACAGAAAAATATACAAACAGAATTTTATATATATATAAATTGTATAGTCGAATATTTAAATTGGATTATCAGAAAGAATCATTATAGCTTTTATCATTTAAGCTGTTACTGTATAAAAGAAACAAAACACATATTCATACTGTGTGTAAGAATCAACGTATTAATGGTGATCATCTGCGTAATAATATGACGAAAATTTTTATGCTGTAATTGGTTTCATTAATTTTTCAGTTAAAACCTAACTGAATAATGCAATATTGCGCCATCTTTTAAGAAAAATATAAACTAATCATATATTCGTTTAAATTTTAAAGAATATTTCAAAAAGATTTGTTGATCACTGGAAAAATAAAATATATTGGTATAAACCAAAATATTCAGAAAATACAGAATTAGTGTCGACTGAATGATATTAAACTGAATAAATTTTTAGAAGAACCATATCTTTATCAGGTGTAGGAGACAAGAAAATGAGCGATGAAATTTCGATATAAAAAAATACTTATATCAAGAAGTATCTGAACCAGTTTTCACTGCCATCTTGAAAAATTGATTGAAAACCGAGATACAGTTTCTAGTATGAATCGACATTATAATGAATGAATGAACACAACGGAATTGTCGATTTGCACTTTTCAGTGGAGATGAATCTTCAATTGGAAAATACAGCAGATAGACTAACTTACACTAGTTTATTTTTAAATTTGTATAATTTCAAAACTTTAAGCGGAGTCTTCGAGCCATTGGCGCCGTCGTGCGTCACACCACCTTATAGACGGTACAGCCCGATCATTAATGACTTCGGTTGTGGGATGCGCCCAGCTATCTCGCAGGAACAGCTAAAGAGTTCGAAAATGATGGCGCGCACGGATTTAGACACTACATGCTAGTAAAAACTTTTATTTCTTCATCTATTTTTTTATCGTTTGCACGAAATAAAAGCGACAAAAAAGATTTATGAAGTTTATGAATCATTTTTCGATTGAGTTATTGTTATTATTTCTTGCTATTCTAAACTTGTACCAATATATTAGCAAATAGATTTATCACTACGCTTTCCAAATATATTAATTTTGTTGCTGCTCAATATTTCTAAAGCCCGGTCTATAGAACCCGTGCTCGTACTCGTACTCGTATTCGTCTCGGCTCGTCAAGCTTCGGGTCGGGTTCGTATACTGTACGTACACACTGGCATTACTTGTTCTCAAGAGTGGGTCGTATTGGCTGCGTGGAAACGGTTCGTCTTTCCACTCTGGAGGACCCAGATTCGAGTCTTGGGTCCCACCCCTTGAAAATATTATCAAGGAGTCCGGGCCTGGCCCGTCAATCTCCGTCCTCCACAATCCGGCTGATCCCTCCGCAGGGGTGGGCAGCCTATGGAAGGGCTTGTTTCGCCCCGCCACATACTATTTTTCCAGAATAGAGTGTGGTGTCATCTGCTGACAAAAAAACTTGGTCTCAAGAAGCTGGGTCGGTAGGATCCGACGATGGATCGTGAAGTAAAAATAATAAGCGCGAGTTTTCTGTTGGTGGATGCTAACCTAGAGAACTGATTACTTTTCATACAGATTTATAAAGTGATTGATTACATCATTTGACCACTCCATATCATCAATACAAGCAATTAAATAACAATACTTTACCTAATCGGAGCCACTCCAGATTGTTTACTCGACGAGTGCAACAAGTCTACTGAACTACAATTCGTTCCCGTCCACATTACCTGCATAGCTTGTCGCGAGCCCCATTGATGCGCCGACAACAAGCGGATCCCCACGAACCTCAGGATTGTGTTGCTTGCCTGGCTTGTCTCGTGAATGAGGTTGTTTCATCTGTCGTCGTAGTCACGTGATCAGGTGAAAACAAGAACATGTTAGCGATAGTGAGTAGCGGTATAGCGATAGTTTCTACTGTATATAAAAAAGAAATGCCAAATTCATTTTCGCTTACGGCTGTTCTAATCAAAGCACGAAATCGTAAAGAAAAGAAAATATCTTTCCATTTATTTCCTCATCGTAAGCCAGATTCGATGAAGTTATAGCTTGCCAAAATAAAGAGAGAGAGAATTTCGAGCAGAAAGCGAGTACTCGCATTTGTTCGGAACACTTCGAAGAAAATTGTTTTGTTTACCAAAATTTTACAAATAAAAAGATTACTGAAACCGTCAGCAGTATCAACAAAATTTATTTTTCGCGACACAAAAAGTTTCGAAACGGAAAAGAACACGGTACACAATCGGAGTTTCGATAATTATTCAAGAATTAAAGTAAATAATTTTAAATTATTAATATTATAACTAATACTTGCTAATATTCTATTCAAATTAATTTTACATAAAAAAATAAAAATAAAAATAATGCTAAGTTACGAATTAAGTCTTTAAAACTGTCGAGGTAATTATGTGAAGGATAGGCAAAACATTATCTAACAGTAAAATTGAGATAACAATTTATCTGCGCTTACTATAAAAGTAAAATCATTATCTTTCAAATACGTATTTTCTCGTGTTGCTATTTGTAATACGAGTTAAATTTTTTTGGGATAATACGCATTTCAATAAAATGTACATTTCTCCATTTTGCTCTCACGATTGAGAAAAATTGTTACAAATAAAATTCTCACAAAATAATTTTATAAGTAATTTTGTTTAACCAAAATACCAAACTTATTTTTTAAATTAATTTTTTATGTCGCGCAATTTCACTGATATTTTAAATTATCTTTACATTTTATATTTATTAAACATTATATAAGCACCGTAGACTAATTTACTTAATTTTAATAACTCCGAATAAAGTAAATGCATAAAATGAATATCATTAACTTACTTAGTTCAAATGCCATTACCTTATGATCTATCTGATCTGAAATATTTTCCTACTATTTTTATCATGTAACAATGTTTTGTGACATTCGAATGTCATTCTGAAGGATTTAAATAAAGCCATTTTCGTTGCAACTCCAAAATTCCCCACCCTCTGGGATGATCTCGAACCAGGGTAGCCTATGTTAGCCGCATAGTAGAGGGAAGGCTCCATACAAGGTTTATTCTGGAGAGGTGAAATAGTGCGGAAGCCTTTGCAGAACAGAAAAATATACAAACAGAATTTTATATATATATAAATTGTATAGTCGAATATTTAAATTGGATTATCAGAAAGAATCATTATAGCTTTTATCATTTAAGCTGTTACTGTATAAAAGAAACAAAACACATATTCATACTGTGTGTAAGAATCAACGTATTAATGGTGATCATCTGCGTAATAATATGACGAAAATTTTTATGCTGTAATTGGTTTCATTAATTTTTCAGTTAAAACCTAACTGAATAATGCAATATTGCGCCATCTTTTAAGAAAAATATAAACTAATCATATATTCGTTTAAATTTTAAAGAATATTTCAAAAAGATTTGTTGATCACTGGAAAAATAAAATATATTGGTATAAACCAAAATATTCAGAAAATACAGAATTAGTGTCGACTGAATGATATTAAACTGAATAAATTTTTAGAAGAACCATATCTTTATCAGGTGTAGGAGACAAGAAAATGAGCGATGAAATTTCGATATAAAAAAATACTTATATCAAGAAGTATCTGAACCAGTTTTCACTGCCATCTTGAAAAATTGATTGAAAACCGAGATACAGTTTCTAGTATGAATCGACATTATAATGAATGAATGAACACAACGGAATTGTCGATTTGCACTTTTCAGTGGAGATGAATCTTCAATTGGAAAATACAGCAGATAGACGTATGTTTAACAAATTCTATATTTATATTTTTCCTTTGATAAGCGAAGATTTTCATTTATATGAGCCGCGCCTAACCTTAGGATTTCCCTCCTGGAAACATAAACTTACACTAGTTTATTTTTAAATTTGTATAATTTCAAAACTTTAAGCGGAGTCTTCGAGCCATTGGCGCCGTCGTGCGTCACACCACCTTATAGACGGTACAGCCCGATCATTAATGACTTCGGTTGTGGGATGCGCCCAGCTATCTCGCAGGAACAGCTAAAGAGTTCGAAAATGATGGCGCGCACGGATTTAGACACTACATGCTAGTAAAAACTTTTATTTCTTCATCTATTTTTTTATCGTTTGCACGAAATAAAAGCGACAAAAAAGATTTATGAAGTTTATGAATCATTTTTCGATTGAGTTATTGTTATTATTTCTTGCTATTCTAAACTTGTACCAATATATTAGCAAATAGATTTATCACTACGCTTTCCAAATATATTAATTTTGTTGCTGCTCAATATTTCTAAAGCCCGGTCTATAGAACCCGTGCTCGTACTCGTACTCGTATTCGTCTCGGCTCGTCAAGCTTCGGGTCGGGCTCGTATACTGTACGTACACACTGGCATTACTTGTTCTCAAGAGTGGGTCGTATTGGCTGCGTGGAAACGGTTCGTCTTTCCACTCTGGAGGACCCAGATTCGAGTCTTGGGTCCCACCCCTTGAAAATATTATCAAGGAGTCCGGGCCTGGCCCGTCAATCTCCGTCCTCCACAATCCGGCTGATCCCTCCGCAGGGATGGGCAGCCTATGGAAGGGCTTGTTTCGCCCCGCCACATACTATTTTTGCAGAATAGAGTGTGGTGTCATCTGCTGACAAAAAAACTTGGTCTCAAGAAGCTGGGTCGACTATTTTTCCAGAATAGAGTGTGGTGTCATCTGCTGACAAAAAAACTTGGTCTCAAGAAGCTGGGTCGGTAGGATCCGACGATGGATCGTGAAGTAAAAATAATAAGCGCGAGTTTTCTGTTGGTGGATGCTAACCTAGAGAACTGATTACTTTTCATACAGATTTATAAAGTGATTGATTACATCATTTGACCACTCCATATCATCAATACAAGCAATTAAATAACAATACTTTACGTAATCGGAGCCACTCCAGATTGTTTACTCGACGAGTGCAACAAGTCTACTGAACTACAACTCGTTCCCGTCCACATTACCTGCATAGCTTGTCGCGAGCCCCATTGATGCGCCGACAACAAGCGGATCCCCACGAACCTCAGGATTGTGTTGCTTGCCTGGCTTGTCTCGTGAATGAGGTTGTTTCATCTGTCGTCGTAGTCACGTGATCAGGTGAAAACAAGAACATGTTAGCGATAGTGAGTAGCGGTATAGCGATAGTTTCTACTGTATATAAAAAAGAAATGCCAAATTCATTTTCGCTTACGGCTGTTCTAATCAAAGCACGAAATCGTAAAGAAAAGAAAATATCTTTCCATTTATTTCCTCATCGTAAGCCAGATTCGATGGAACAGCACGAAATCTTCGTAAAGAAAAGAAAATATCTTTCCATTTATTTCCTCATCGTAAGCCAGATTCGATGAAGTTATAGCTTGCCAAAATAAAGAGAGAGAGAATTTCGAGCAGAAAGCGAGTACTCGCATTTGTTCGGAACACTTCGAAGAAAATTGTTTTGTTTACCAAAATTTTACAAATAAAAAGATTACTGAAACCGTCAGCAGTATCAACAAAATTTATTTTTCGCGACACAAAAAGTTTCGAAACGGAAAAGAACACGGTACACAATCGGAGTTTCGATAATTATTCAAGAATTAAAGTAAATAATTTTAAATTATTAATATTATAACTAATACTTGCTAATATTCTATTCAAATTAATTTTACATAAAAAAATAAAAATAAAAATAATGCTAAGTTACGAATTAAGTCTTTAAAACTGTCGAGGTAATTATGTGAAGGATAGGCAAAACATTATCTAACAGTAAAATTGAGATAACAATTTATCTGCGCTTACTATAAAAGTAAAATCATTATCTTTCAAATACGTATTTTCTCGTGTTGCTATTTGTAATACGAGTTAAATTTTTTTGGGATAATACGCATTTCAATAAAATGTACATTTCTCCATTTTGCTCTCACGATTGAGAAAAATTGTTACAAATAAAATTCTCACAAAATAATTTTATAAGTAATTTTGTTTAACCAAAATACCAAACTTATTTTTGAAATTAATTTTTTATGTCGCGCAATTTCACTGATATTTTAAATTATCTTTACATTTTATATTTATTAAACATTATATAAGCACCGTAGACTAATTTACTTAATTTTAATAACTCCGAATAAAGTAAATGCATAAAATGAATATCATTAACTTACTTAGTTCAAATGCCATTACCTTATGATCTATCTGATCTGAAATATTTTCCTACTATTTTTACCATCAAAAATATGGTAATTCTTAATTTCTAAGCCCTTAATCACAAATTTATTATCCCTACTATTTCTTTTTTTAAAATAAACTTAATATCTCGTTTGGCCCATCATTTCCTTACAATAAATTAATTTAAAATATACAATCAGATATTAATCCTTATTTCGTTCGATGATGATGAAATTGTTAAAGATGATTCACGCATTATTTTCATTTCTGTTTTAATATCTAAAGTGATGACAAATGTTCCAGAAGAATCTTCGTTAAAATGGACATCCATTACAAAACCTTCTTTACTCATTATTGCGCCTTTATTATTAAGAGCGAACAAATTATTTGTAAAATTCGTTAACTCAGACATTTATTGGCAAAATTCCACAATATAAACTGTTCCAAAATCAATTAAATGCCGAGGAACTTCGATTACAGAAGAAATTTTTCGTTTATCGATACTAGTAGACAATTGTAAGTAAAAGTTGTTTTCACCAGATCACGTGAATTTTATAGCCTCGAACGAAAAAGTGTGAAACGACCTCATTATCTCCCTGTCACACATTACTCGCAAGCCCGACAAGTCAGTCGAGTATGGTGCAAGACCACGAATAGTGTGGAACCCGGCTTAGAGAAATCGGCACACAAGAATTTCATCATTATTTATTGATAATTTCTTCGTGTAGTATAAAATCGCAATATAAATGTAACTTTATATTTTTATAATGTAAAAATTGTGTTATATAGTTTTTTTTTTCTATTTATCCATCAAATTTTATCTGCTTATCAAAAAAGAAAGTTGTTTTTCTAGTTTAGGATTTAATCCTTTAAACCTTTCCTGGAAACGTCAGTCAGATTTTATGTTCGCTTGACAATATTATTAATGTTCTTTCGTGAGACAGTTTTAATAGAATTTGGAAAATACACTAAATTTTTTTTTATGTAAGAATTTTTAATGCGGGATTTCTGATAGACAAATAGCATTTTAGGTAGGATATCAATGCAACTTAGCTAAAAGTCTAAATGTCAAAAGATTCGATTAATATTCATTCTCTACATTTGGTCACATGAAGTTTCATTCTAAAAATTATTTTCACATTTTGTATTAATCTAAAACTTCGTAATAGGAAAAACTGGAACAGCTATACTTGAAGTCATTAATAAGCAAATAAATTGCAATTTTATTAGTGCAAAATGAAATTTATTCACTTATCATTAATATATACAAGTTATTTTCACTCTTATCATGATTATATAAGTTATATATCAAATCACTTCTACTTTTAAGAATAACAATAATATTTAATCATAATCATTCTTGAAACCCTTAATGACAAGATTTCTGTCCAGGTACAGTATCTTTTTTTGACTCTTTCTATTCCCAAAATGAATAAAAATGGTATATGAATTAAGTTATTCCGTTGCTGTTCTTTCGTCAGCATGATAACACGAATAATTATATTATTTGGATGACATTCACAATGATCGATGTCACTTAAATATTATTGATATAACTAAAAGAAAAGATATTTGCATATTTTGGGGCAATATCCAGCATAAATGTTATCCTATATGAATGAAATTTAGATTGGGTAATGCATATGTTAAAAATTTAGATTTGGTAATATGTACGTAAAAATAATCAAAATCGATTCGCTTATTATTTAGTAATAAGCGAATCGATTTTTATCATTTTTAACATATACGATCTTCTAGCAGATCACAATAATATACACGAACTTCATTCAAATGCAATAATATTGCATTTACGTAAGATGTGGTTTTGTTGTGGTCACAAATGACCTAATATCGGCCATATTTAAATGAATTAGCTTCCTAGAAAGTACTAATAATGTATATAAATTTCATTCATATCAAGTAATATTTTGGCGAGATATTGACCAAAAATATGGGAATACATCAAAGATAATCAATCTGAAACTGATAAATTTTAATTTTCAGAAAAATATGATGCAAAATCGATCTTGGCTAACTTGTTTTCATTGATACAGAAATTCAGAAATCTATCTAAAAAGATACTAATATGGAAAATTATTTCGAAAATTGAAAAATAGTTTCAGAATTACTCAAAATGTGAATATCGATTGAAATCTGAATATATAAAAAAGAAATTTGATTACTCCACGTACTATTCGTATTAGAAAGTATAAAATATATATGGATACATTAAAATATAATACTGAATTCAGTTAAAAAATCATATCCCGATTTTATATAAATGTTATTGAAAACGAATATTTTCAGATTTATCGAATAAAAAGTCTATACTGTATATAGCGGATTGTATCCATCATTGATCCACAGACTCAATGATTTTGTATAGATTTCGTTACTTTTAGAAAATAACTATAGTTGAATCTTTGATTGCCTTCATTGGGCATTCTTTCTGAAATAAATATCAAACAAGAAGAAAAGAAAGCGTATTATAAAAATACGCAGAAACTGTGACGAGAATTGATGATAAACTACACTGAAAAATATTAAGTAAATTTCTATATGTAAATGACAAACTGATAATGAATCATTTTATAATTAATTGTAAAGCAGTTATAAAATGTTTTCTTCTTAAATTTCGTTTCTGAAATTTGTTGGATTTCAAAAAAGTTATAAATTATTGTAAAATATCGAAAAAATCTGTGCCATATTTACGCTATGAACGGATTTCGATATTTTAAGTGGCAAAATAATTTCTTTTGGCAGAAGGTGTATAAACTCATATCTACATTACCAAATTATCATATGTCATGTTAGCATTAAGTTTTATTTTATCCAATTTTTATAAAGAAGAATGCGGAAGAAATATCTTAATGTGTTTAAGAATATATTTTAAATCCTTAAAAATCATTTATTAAATTAAAATCCAATACTCTCCTTGGTCCACATTTTAACCAGTTATGTTTTTCCTTTATACATAAAATTAACTAAACATATTTATAACAAGAATATAAATATAATTAGTTGTATTGTTATGGAAAAATATCTACTACCACCTTTGAGATTTACATGATATTTACAGCTAAATTTTGGTATTAATAATATTTTAAACAACCAAAATCCAGAAATATTATATTAAAATGGAATTTTGTAATTGATTCTATTAGTTTATTCCACTTTCAATACAATTAAACTCATTTATAACAAGCAGGTAAACAACCAGATCAAAGCTATAACGAGAAAATCCTAACTCCACGTTTGGTCAAAATACTTTTACGTATAAAAATTTCATGCTTGTAACGAGTAATTTCTCGGATGTAACGAGCTGAATTGGTCCTTACTAAAGAACAATTAAGTGATCTTTATCTTAATTGGTTATAAAAAATATATGACATGTAATATTAAATACCGCATCTAAGTTGTAAGATAAATATCTGAAAGATTAATGAATGTTCCAAATTTGTTTCTTTTATTAAATCATAGATGACTGCTTATTTAAAATTAGAAACAAATTAAATTAAAAATCCAAATTTAAAAAAATACGTTCTCCATTTTGTATACAGTTATCATTATTTTAAACGTAATTCTTTTTTATTATGGCATTAAACAAAAATAATTGCATACTTGATCGTAAATTACGTCACACATAATGTTTACGATATTCCTGTTAGAATATCAAATTTTATATAAATTATCTACATAATTTCCGTATTTAATCGCGAAATATGTAATTTTTCTTCTCAAGATTTAGAAAAGGAAATTTGCGTAATTTTTCCGTCTTGATTTTTAATAAAGTCGTTAGCAACTATCAAAGAAAATTTTTCCTTCTTTTGAGTCTATAATCTATACTTAAAAATCATTTAAACAATGAATTAAAAGATAGAAAAATAAAATCAAATCTCTCAAAAAGAATTTCGCTGCAACGATCGAAACGTTAATGCAGCCAAAAATACAGATTACCCTAGTAAGTTGCTGTTCCGATTTATCAATGTACCATATTGCATTTTTGCAACACAGGTATTATCTATACTAACGGTCCCCAAACTTTTTTCTTCACTCAAAAATAGAATGTTTACTTTTTATCAGTAATAAATAATAAACACTATCTAAGTATTATGACATGCGAAAAGACAATGTATCTCAGAAAATTTCTTATGCACCTCTAGAGATGTGCATATCACATTTTGGGCACTACTAATCTATATTAAAAACCAGAAGTTAATCGAGATCGATGAATCAATCACTCGACACTTAGCTTTATTTGATCAATTTCGAATTTATTGAAAATAATCGATATCGGATGTAATATTGAGAAAGGACATTTCACTTATTTGAAAACAATATCTCTGATAAATATTACCGGATATGAATGAAATTTATACGCATTATTGAATCCTTTTAGGGCTAGGCTATCGTGTCTGTTGAAAAATAATCAGTGCTGGATTACATGTGAGTGGAAATTTACTGTCAAAGCGATGTTTCACGTAAATATTATCAGATTTGAATGAAATTCATACACAGCATATTATTGGGATCTGTTAAGATCGTGTATGCTAAAAAATCAAAATCGATTAGCTTATTACGTATTAATAAGCGAATCGATTTTGATCATTTTTAACATAAACTTTAATTTGCAACCAATGATTTCAGCATAGGTCCCATTAATGTATATGAATTTCATTCAGATCGAGTAATATTTATGCGGACTATTGCCCCCAAACTCCTCTTCTTACATCAATAATATTGAACCGATATCATTTTCAATAGGCTTGGTTTTCGAACGGGTCCGGATAATATATAAAAGTTTTATCCAAATATGTTAATAAATATTCGCGACGTGCTGATGGTCAACAGAAATACTGTGAACAAACAAATTTAATTCATATATACTTTTATTCTATTTACGAATGGAAAAGGTCAAGAAGAAATTAATTGAGGCATATACGGTTTTAATACCTAATATAATTCCTATTCATGTGGGCGTTTTTATATTCTTGCATATAAAGAATAACGTTTATAACTATCAATTTTTGCCGTTCCCGTGACGCTCATTATAACCGAATTTTATTATATTTATCCAGATATAAATAAACAATTTATTTTAATTATTAATAGATTTTTTTATATACGGTTTTAATACCTAATATAATTCCTATTCATGTGGGCTTTTTTATATTCTTGTATATAAAGAATAATATTTATAACTATCAATTTTTGCCGTTCCCGTGATGCTCATTATAACCGAATTTTATTATATTTATCCAGATATAAATAAACAATTTATTTTAATCGATAAAATAATTCATATCAAATAATAAAAATCTTAATTTTAAAAGATTCAAATTCTTCAAAATCAGATAAATCATATTAATTAAATATGTTTGAAGACTATTAATTTGTTTTCCATTCAGGCAAACAATTTTTAAGAAAATTTATTAAGCTATAAAATACAGTGCATTCTTGTGCATTAAACATATTTCATCGTGAACAATAACTTTGTTACTTTTATTATTTAAATTATAATATAAAATCACCTTTAAAACTATCAATTTCTTTTCATTTTTAAACAAACGAAGATGAGAGAGTTTCTTATGGTATTAAATTTATCTAGTGATGACTTTAATGTGAAATAAACAAGCTTCTTAATTTATGATAATTTTGATTGAAATTATTCATACACTTGAATTTACAAATAGTACCACTTTAAAACGGTAATTTAAGGAAAAATTATTAATTTGATTTTTAAACCTGAAAACTTTTTCCTTCTGTAGAGAAAACGAAACATTAAAATCGATTCAAGTGAAAATTATTATACATTTTTATTACTTTTATCTTTCATAAACCAATAAAGGGCATGTTTCCGAAAGTTTTTAATAAAAGAATCTCTTTCTCTCATTAATAATAATAAAAAAAATTGGATGATGCCATATAGCCTAAATTTAAATTATTAATCCGATAGATGGTGGCACCGTAGTGTAAATTTAAAAATAATTATTAATTTGGCAGTGTTAATACAAAAATATAACCGCTGGGGGAAGTTTGGCTTGTATAGAATCATTGGAACTGACATAAAACTTCAATCAAAAAAACCAATGAAATACTTCTAATTTTAAATATAAATATTCTGCCCTAAACTTAAGTATCTGTATATTTGTAAACAATATTTTCAAGAAAGAGGGCTATTATTTCTTTTTTCTTTTGATTCACTTATTTCTACAAATTTATCCTTATAAAAGTTAAAGTTATTCAGAAAAGTCTTAAATTTATAGATTGCCTACTACAAATATTTATTATTGTATTATATATTATCATAACAGACTTAAGCACAAAACTACAGGAATCAGATGTAAAAAGAAAAATTTAGGTAGACTCGCTTATTATGCAAGGAATCATGCAAATATGAATTGCATTGACCAAACACAAAATTTATTGATTACAATACCATTATAAGTACAAATAGTCATCATAAATGAATGTAGTCATAAGTCAGGGACTATCCAGTCAATCCCCAACATACATAGATCCATACTTATGTAAAGATTCCAACTAAAAACAAAAAAATATACTGATCATAGTGGGTAAAGAAATAATGTAGAGATATGAGCATTTTTCTCCTAATTTCATCATATATCATATGTACAGAGATTTTATAGGGGGCTTATTAGATCAATTTTAGTTAATGATATAAGCCACAGCTTCAGTTAATGAGTCAGGCCCTGAAAAAATAAAGATATGGGACTTGGAATTGATTTGGCCTCCAAGATAGTATGGACTGCTTTACTA
The DNA here is from genome assembly GCA_000484575.1 of Olivierus martensii. Taxonomy (NCBI): domain Eukaryota; kingdom Metazoa; phylum Arthropoda; class Arachnida; order Scorpiones; family Buthidae; genus Olivierus; species Olivierus martensii. Next base: position 23,915 of record AYEL01062594.1, read on the forward strand.
TCCAACGTATGTGATTATTTTTTAATATCACTATTTTTAATGTTGCATCTTTGTGATACAATATAGGGTACTATTTTTGTACTATATAAGGCAGGGATGGGTAACCTTTTTGATAAAATGGCTACATTTGAAATTTTTGAACTGCTGTGGGCCACACAAAGGGAGGAAAAAAACAAAATGCAAGAAAATCACATTTATTCATATATGATTATAGATTAACATAAGCATACATAATGTGACCTCTGGAACTAATGTGAAAATAATATATCCAAAATATTTGATTGAATCTTAGTCACTGCTAGTTTCAAATTATTTTTGAGATATGAGTCTGTTAACCAATTTATTGTTTTTCTTTTTACTATACTCATTGCAGGAAAAAACTGTTCACATACATAAGTTGTAGAAAATAATGACAATTTTTATGCCTACTTCCTTAAGTTGAAAAATTGATTTTCTTTGATAAAAGTTTTATTAAAATAAACCAAATTTTTTCTTTAAAAATATCTTTCAAATCTAAATTACACATGTAAATTATCTTTTTACCAACTGCTATACCTTCTGTAATCATAAAATACACACAGCACTCTACGCAGTTTCGGTTATCTAAGCTTTTAATACCTTACAAAGTAAATAGTAAACGTTTGTACTAAGATCTAAATTACAGTCGGACCTCCATATATTGAAATTGAAGGTGTCTTAGAAAAATTTTGATATATAGAAACCTGAATTTTCTCTAATGTAGTATAGTAGTTAAGTGATATTTTGTCCTATATCGCCTTTTTCGCGGCCCCCTGACGGCGGTGATGGTGGCTCACAGACGGCCCCCTGATGGCGGCAATGGTGGCTCACGGTTTGTAAAACTCCAACTTAAATGATTTGAAAAAGGTTTTGGGAAAAATAGAAAATGAAAATGAATACAAATGAATTTTTTTAATGTTTAAAAATATATATACAGTATATTAATGTATTAAAAGTCTACTGCATGTAATAGATAAATGAAAAATAAGATTGGCAAAACATGCATTTATTAAACAAAATAAATTAGAATAATTTAGAATATTGCATTTAATTATCAGATGTAAAGTAATTTCTAATATCCTGCTGAAGTAATTTCAATGCAGATTCCTCATAAAAATGTTTGCATTTATTGAGCGACTCAAAAATATTGTCAGGCACATTTTCTGCAAATCGAATTGTTTCAAATGCAGCCATTATTTCTTTTTTGGAAGGTCTATTTCATCTGCCTCATTGTCTTTATCTTGATTTCACTATTTTTTATTGAGTTTAAAATGTCATCATCTGTTGGATATTCTGCTACGATAACGTCTTCATCTACGTTTAAATATTAAATTTAATTTAATCAATGTATTTCCTATAGAATAATAATAATTTTAATGAGTTCATTATGTTTCCCTAGAGCAACGGTTCTTAACAAGTGTTCCGCGAAATTATGAAAGTGAGGCCTACTTGAATGATCTTAGCGCATTTTATAATGTAGACAAGATTCAACTTGCATTTTCGAATAAACTATTTACGCAGGCTTATACACAAAGCACTTAAGATTTTGCTATAGTTTTCGACATCATATTTGTGAGCTAGGCTTTCAACATTAATAAACATAAAAAAAATGCGAAAGACTAAGAAATATTGATGAAGAGATGAGGATAGCTTTATCACACATTAGATCTGACATTGCTCAAATCTGCAAAAGACAATTAGCTCAGGCATTGCATTAAACTTGATTTAAAAATGTTCCATTTTTCAAAAAGAGTTACTTACCGTTCTTAAGAATGTATGTTTCTTTAATTAATGTTTTTTTACTGTTATTTAATGTGCAATGTATAATTGCACATTAAATGCATATTTTTGTTGTTTTACGATCTTATCAGGTTATCAGATTAGTGATATAGTGTTCTGCAAATTTTCTTTGCAATCCAAAGTGTTCCGTGACTTCAAAAGGTTAACACGTTCGGGAAAGAACACTCTCTAGACCAAATAATTATTAAATCAAATACTGTAAATCTTGTTTCATCATATAATATTATACATCAGCTAACGACAAATTCAATAAATTGAGTAAACTTGCTAAATATGAACTGGTCCTAATATGGACTACTCATATTTTTCTTGGTTTCTTGTTATCATTATGCTGTTGCTGTCAGAACTCCTTCCGTTAAAGGAATTCTGACAGCAACAGCATAATGATAGCAGAAACCAAGAAAAATATAAGTGAGTCCATATTAGGGCCGGTTCATATTTAGCAACCTTTACTCAATTTATTCAATCTGTCGTTTCTAATCATATAAAGAAGTTCTTATTATCATATTATTAGATGATTGTTAACATAATAATTACAATCTACTATATGGAAGTTCCCATATAGTTGATTGTTCCTTCTTAACTGAATGAAATTCTGACACAATAGCATACTAACTTCAGAAATAATAGAAATTATTAGATTTCTAGAATAAAATTTTATTTATTATTATTTTACAAACGTTAATCATCATGGTGTGAAATAAAAAAAATATCCATTGAATTATTTGTCTAGTTAAATTACAACTATTTCCTACGTTTCTTCTTACCGTTATTAATTTTAATATATTATGAGAATAAATGAGTTTATAATAAAATTAATATTTATTACATTCAAAATCTTCGTTCTTTGACCTGCCTGAGCCCATTTTAAGGGTTTATCACCTTCAAAATGCATTATGTTCATCTGTATAAGAGTTTAAGAGCATTTTAATATAAATTGATATTAAATAATTTCGGTGATAAATGGAATTACTCTTTATAGCTCTTAATGTGTTCTGCTTAAGTACTTTTTTACTGGAGCGAATGTTTATCACGATGCGTGATAATGAAAACAAATATGAAATTTTTCGAATTAATTGAAACTTATCTGCTAGACCAGTGCTTCTCAAAGTGTGGATTTGGAGGTCGCAGAAATTTTAGCAAATGTTTTAATTCGTATTCCTGGTTTATATACCTCTGCACTCAAAATCGCGAAAATATTTTCTCGGATAAAAGGGGTCGCCAAGTGGAAAAGTTTGAGAAGAGCTGTGCTAGAAGATAGTATGCAGTTGTATATTTGTTCATCAATTCAGTCACACAATATATTTTTATGCATTTATCTAATGAAAACTGATACTCTGCATTCAACGATATGACTACAACTTAATTTTGGTGCAAATATAGAAAAATTTTTTAAATTTATTATACATATTTTATTTGGATCAACTATGAGAAGCTTCATTCACTCGTATCCTACTAGATAAGCTGACAAAAATATTTTAGTTTTTTTGCTCGTAAAACGTTACAAAAAATTTTGTTGATATTGTTATATCTGTAAATACACTTTCTGCAATTTGGAGATTGATACTAAACCAATTACCGAGTGAGAAATGAGAACATATTAACAAAAAAAAAAAAAAATCTATATAATTGGGTATCTATATAATCACGTGTGGATTAGTAAGTTAAGGTGAAATGATTTTTATGACAGCATCATTGAGTTGATTATTTTACGCTTCAGGTATAAATGTAGACATTTTATCGAGTTTTTAACGCATTAACGGCCATTTTTTCATCCATCAAGTACAAAAAAGCTACATTTTTAAAGCTCATACTACATCCAATTATTTTATATAATAGATGTGAATACATTGATGATATTGTATTAATATTGATAATGATTGCATTGATATGAATGTATTTTTTAAATTTAATTTCTCAAAAATCAATTTTTATTTTTATAAATTCCCATTTAAAAGATTTAAAACAAATTGCGTGTTTTTCAATTCATTGAAATAAAAATTTTATTGTTTGATATTTTAGTATGATTGTTATGTAAAAGATGGCGCAACACGTGAAAGACAATATTTCTTACTAAAAATGTGACATGAATAAAGAAACACGTTAATGTGAATTTTTTCATCACCATCAATTAATTTCGTTTCTCTCGTGATGCATTGCTGTAAATTAAGTGATAAATAATTTATTTTGAACGCAATTTAATTAAATATATTTCAATATTATTCAAACGAATTTAATTTTTCCAATTTTTTTTTAATTATTAATGAAAAGAAGAAGGATCTTAATCAGGTATGAAAAAACAAAATGAAGCATGAAAAAACGAGTTTCTCATAATAAAATAACGTTTAAAGTATTATTTATGTACTTTATTACAGGTTTTTATTTTTATTAATCTCTAATAGGATGAAGTACGAAATGAGTTTCTTTAGAAGAGGGTAAAAATCGTTTGCTTTTACTTTGATGACTTTAGATATTTGTTGTTATAATGTTTTTATAATTTCTTATATTTTCTTTTATGTACTTGAAGAAGACAAAAGTAATGTTCAATGGTTTCGCAAACCAATAACACATTAAAGTAGAGGATGAAGTTCTTGAAACCGTTAAGTGGGCCAACACATATCCATAAATGGAGATATCATGGACGAAGTCAACCGCAAAACGAATACATTTGATAGGAACAACATGATTCTCAATGGAAATTTCTCCCTATGCTTAAAAAGCAAAGTTTTTGACGAATGTATCTTACCTGTTCTCATCTATCTTTAGAAACATGGCAGTATTAAGCAAAAGAATGCGAAAATTACAAACAATTGTTGAGAGGTGCATGTTTGAGTTCTCCAGCCGTGACAGAAAACGGAACCAGTGGATAAGGAACCAAGCTAATGTCATGGACGTAATTGAACGATAAAAACACTAAAATCCAAATGGGTAAGCCACTTTTAAGGAGAAATGATAATCCATGGACTACAAAAGTTCTACTGTGGTATACACGAGACCATAAAAGATCCAGAGAAAGACCAAACACACAGTGGCGAGATGAACTATAGCAATTTGCAAGACACAGATGAGAAAGAAAATCCACTAACAGAGGAATTGAAAGTTCTTGAGAGGCCTTCATCCTGCAGCGGATGAAAAAAACAGCTGAAATAATGATAATATTTTCATTTCTGTATAATTTCTCATTTGTTGCTTTATCTGAAGCTCAGAAAAAACTACATACACCATTTTGAATGCGTTAAAAAATGAGCCGAAAACTTTATATGAAACTTTTTTTAAGAAAAAATTAAAATAATATTATTGCAGAATATTTTAATTAGAATATTAAAGGAGCCTTACAAGATTTCATTCATAATTATCAATATTTTTCCCAATATTATAAATTTCATACTTATGTTTACAAGAGTAACTGTGTAAAGAAGATCAAAACTGAGGTGATCAAATTAAAAAATATCCACAGGAATCAATCGTCGATGCTGTATGCTCTATATAAATTTGAACGATTAAAACTGCAAATTATAGTGATAAAAATATCTACAAATCTTTATTATGCTTATTTTCGTCATAAGGTAAACTTATTACGCAACATTGACGATATTGATCTTTTAATGTGTGTGGTCATCACTTCGTACTAAATATATCTATCAATCGAAAAAAATCGCTTGTTCAATAAGCGATTAAATAGCTTGATCGAAGGGCAATCGATAACACAGTTTTTTTCAGAGCAACATCGGTTAAAATTTCTAATTTTAGATTTCTATACCTGTACCGATGCCAAGATTTTAGTGGACACAATCAACAAAATCAATTTTCTCAAAATAGCGAAAATTATATAGTGTGTCTTCATTTTTCTATTGAAAAAATTCTAGACTAAAATTTCTGTATTTTTATTTTAATAAAAATGTGAAAAGATTTACTGTGGAAATGAATTTTTGGCTAATTATTTTCCCTTCAAAATTTCACGTATACTATATACTTACTGTATACATGTTAATGATTAAAATCCTATTTTTGTTTATAACTAATTAATCTGTAATTATATAAGATAAATATTAATAAAAGGGAACACATCAACATTAGAGGACTCCATTATCGATGTTAATTAAAATAACGAATTCGGATCAAACATCGGAATGAAACGAAGCAAAAATTCCAATCAGGAAAGAAAATGCTTGATTTCTTTTCTTCCTTTCAGAAGAAGAGGAAATAAAAAAAAAAAGCAAAAACCAGGACGAAACTTCTTAAAAATGTCAAGGTTTTCATACGTGATGTCTTTTGAAAAGTCTAGATGCTCTTTATCGATTATAAAGTAAGCAAGAATTGTTTTCGAACAAACATATTTATGTTGATCTCTCTCTCTCTCTCTCTCTCCCTCCCTCTTAATCATTTTAATTACACGATAATTAATCCACTCACTCTACTATCGTTAATTAATTAAACATTTCCCAATGCCAATTCGTAGTTAGAAAAGGAACTTTATATATTTAATGTATAATTTATGGATTTATCAAAAATGAAATATTCAGAAACCGATAGGGTAGCATCGACAAAGTACCGAACTTATACACTTTATCGGGTAAAAAGCTTTATTCAAATCCGTCCACTTTTAATTAACTATAAATTAAATTAATGATTATGCATCACACAAATTGAATTTTAGGTCATTTAAGATGATAGAGTTTATCAAACAACATAGAGTAAGTTACTGCAGAACGGAAATGTTGCTTCAAGATTTACGAACCTGAATACGTTTCTAGACGTACAATGTTTTCTTTCAGCTTAGCGATATTTTTCTTTACATATTATTAAGGAGATCTGGAAGAAATATTCTGCTGGCCATGAAAGATAAAATAAATGTAAATGAAACAATTGAGCTAATAATTGTTCAAGACATTTTTCTTTCGTTGTTTTGGCCGATTTTAATTGTTTACTTTCGTCTTTCAATTTATCTTAATTTCTGTAATTATTAAATTACAGAAATTAAGATAAATTTAATTATTATTATTTTTACTTTTATTCCCTTTAGATTTTATTGTTTGCATTTTTTGGTATAATTATGTTTATACTGTACTTAAATTCTTGATTTTTTGTTTAATTTCTCGAAGGCAATTTATATTTTCAAATTTTTAATATTATTTTCATATTTATTATTATTATTATTATTAATAAAATAATTGTAAAAGTTTAATTTATTACTGAAATCTCATTTTTATAGCTTTATTCATTTTTACGAATAACAAAATTTTTTATTGAAATTCAATGCATAACAAACAAGGTCGTCGAATTTTCTTGAAAGATATGTTATAAAATAAATTGTTGCGACCTTTTTAATATACATTATCAAAATTTACTGCTGATGTGAAACATTCATCTGGGTTATTGATCTAGATATATTTAATAATAAAATTGATAGGAGTCTTATACGACCAAAACTATTCTAACTTTCATTCAATAGAACAGTTTATGTTACAATAATTTATCAAAAAAAGTCTCAGTTTTATTACAAATGAAGAAATTTGAAGCTACATAAAATATAACAAAATCTTAGGAGTTCGAACAACCGCCATTTTTAAAAGGATTAAAGCTATGCGGTTAATTAATATTATCTCAAAACCAGCATTGATAGTTTAATCTTTGTATTGAATTTCATAAAAATCAATCACACAGTTCAAAAGTTATTAAGCAAAAACTCCGAGGTTTTTAAACGTTCGCCATTTTTAAATGGCTGAAGATAAATGATTAAATAATATATGTGTGTGATTACATTCAATGTCTTAATGTTATTGCAAAATATCATTAAAATACAACAGTTAAAGATGTATTAAGAGAAAATTAAAGAAGTTTTGATGGCCGCCATTTTTAGATGCTTCAAGTTAAGTGAGTTTTGTGTTTTAGTGTAGATAGAATTCGTCTCTAATGGATGAACATTAGTACTTAATTTTATGAAAATCAACTGAATAATTTAAAAATTATTGAGGGAGGACCAATAAGACACACAAGATCTTATAATCCTCACTTCTTCATTTTAGAAATAGGCTAAAAATAATTATATCCATGACATCTATCTCCTTTTTTCTGTTATGCTGCTCTCTGTTTGGATATAGTAATTACAAAAAATTGGCTTAAATAATAACAATAACCAAAATCTTAGAAAGTTCTGAAATTCTTTAGTGGCATGAATAATTTAAAGTCAGTTGAATTCATTTTTATTCATATAATATAATTATGAAATCTTTAATCAAAACAAAGTTAAGTTTGAATTAATAAGGCAATATGGGAATAAATACAACGTTATTACTTCACTTATGTAACTTCATTATAATTTCATTCACGTATTATTAATTTCAGAGTAAAATTTCTCTATGTAATTAACTGAAACGAAAATTTGTATTAATGAAATACCTTTTATTTTAAATATTGAAACGATAGAAATTTGCCAAGAAACTTATATAACATGTAAAATTTTTATTGAGTTTATGTAATTACATAGAGATGTTTTTCTGCATTTGGTTTGAAAAAACATAAGAATATAATAGTGCTACTACAAAATTTATATTTCAAATATATATATTCTATATAGATATTATTATAACATTTGGACAGTTTTGAGACGTGTATATTGCAAGCAAATCGATAAAATATGAAATTTTTAACTTTACTAGAGTATCTTCAAGGATAAGTGAATATCAGAACGTTTACTGAAAGCATCATTCACTATAGCTAGGAAACATCTTTAGAGTAGTGTTTGAAAATGTTTCCTAGCTATAGTGAATTGTGGCTCTTTAGAATGAGAAGACAAGTTATCCAACATTAAATGTATTTGTTCGATTGAATACATATATATATATATGTGTGTGTGTGAAATTTTTTGAGATATATTTCTTACTGTGAAAAGTTTGTTGCAGGATTGCAGAATTATTTCTGATACGCTATTTCTTTCTGCTTATGCACAGATAAGCAGGAAACTTTTTCTGTATATTCACAACTTTAAAATTTATGATTTAAAGATTAATTTGAGAAAAAAATTTGAGAAAATCTCTAAAAGATCTTTGAAATGGTAGGTATTGAACACAAAATGATAGAATATTATTACATTGCATTTGAAAATAATTTAAGCATTGTAGGCTTGATCAGCGGATCATCTTATTTAATTAAAGATGCAGAATATATTCAATATGTTCGAAACTGTTTCTTATTTCACTAATGTAGAGTATATACGTCTTTGTTTTTCACTTTTTCCTTGTTTTTTTTTTTTGATGGCATAGCTTCATCTCATTTTTTATGATAAGAGGTGCCAAGTTGATTTAAGTATAGCTATATACTTGAAGAATTTAAATCTTTATAAAATTTACATCTTAATTACTTCTTAAATTTCTTAATTTTACTGTGAGATCATGGCTCCGTCTCTTATTATCTGTTTTTTGTGATACTATTTAACATTTTATTTATCCTTAATGGCTCTTTGTATCTTATGGTACGAATAGGTAAATGTTTTCATGACACTTAAGCTCAATATTTAACGCCACAAAATTATTTATCATTCATTGGGATAAAAAATTTAAATATAATATAAAACTAAACAAAATTTAAATTTAGTTTTAAAATTTGTGATTAGTATAAAATATTTCGATGGGATTCTGAATGTTTTAACAAATTCACTTGAAAGATAACCATCAATATTTGGTCAATTTTCATGTATACGTACCTAGAGAAAGTGAAACTTAACAATGTAGAGGTGAAAATGAAAAATTGTTGAAGCACTTAGGAACTTTAGACCATAATTCTGAAGCAAAACAAAGACTTTTAGTTTTGATTTTCAAAACAAAGATTTATTGAAAATCAGAATTAATAATCTTTAAAACGATATGTAATGCAATAATTTAGAAGGTCTCATTCTTGATATAGATAAGCAAAGGTTCTTATTATAAATTCCTTTCTTTATAAGACTAGAGAATTGATTTTAATGAATAAAAGTCAACAAAGATTGTTGCAGCTTCCTTATGAATCACTATCATTTTAGAAGTCATCTTTACCTAATAGGATTTCTGATTTTATAATTGTAGAAGTGGACAAGAAGAAGTGGATACTTCTTACCTACTATGTAAATGTGTCCTTTAGGGCTAAAATATGAATTTTTAAGTTTGTGTTTCTTTGTACCAGCAGATCTTTATAAGATCCTATTGTCTTTCTCAATAGGATCCTAAGACAGGAGTTCTAATGGAATGATTCTATCAAAGATGCACAAGATATAACTGGATGATCGCGCTATTTTCTAGTCCATTTTTAAATTCTTAATGTAATCTAATATAGTTATATTATTTTAAAAATAATGTAAGGTCCATTGCGAAACCCAAGAGGACAATCATCATTTTATATCTTAAAATTGAAAAAATTAACAGTAATTTTGAAATTACTCTTATATTTATTTACAATACTAATATTTAGTGAATTTTTGCATTACTGACAAAAAAAAAATTAAATATTCTGTATTTATTATACCAACGCAATTAATGAGAAAGCTTAATCTATAAAAAATAATCATTTTAATTGTTTTACCATATCATAAATTATATTAGAATTAAAAATAAGTTTATATTTAATCAAAATTGTAAAATTGAATTTTTATATAAATAGTGAACATATAATCGTGTCTTTAATGAATGCGAAACCTTGAATATGAAGAAATAAATTTTCAAAGTCTTCTCAAATCCTATATAGATCTCATATAGGATCTTAGTAACAGTTATAAGATATATTAGTAATGACAACTAAACAATAGAATTAGAAGCTACTGCATATCATTCAATTATTTTTTACGTTTATGAATACCTAGAACACTATATATCTATTTTAACTTTACATCTTAAACTTACTTTGTAAACAGATTGACACACAAATTTTATTATAATTTAAACTAATTTGATTATAAAAATTATAGTAAAAGCTGTAAACAATTCTATTTATATGAAAAATTATTTAAAACATCTTTTATATTATATAAAGCCGCAAAGGAGCATACAAGCGATACATAACTTCATGATTTACTGAATATGAACAATATGCATTCAAAAATTCCAATAAAATTTTATATTCAAAAAATTGAACTAGAAATTAAATCATAAACGCCAGCATTGTTTGCATTCAGCTCATAATTCGTCGGAAATTGCTCGATCACGAAATTTCATTAAATTTGTTTCTTAGCATTGTATAGAAATATAATTAATCATTCATTCAATCAGGCGTATCACTGCATAATGGTATTCGATACATAACTCTATTTAATGTTAAATGGCTAATTCTGTATAAGGGATGAGTCACTTATCATCGTTATCCCGATAGGTCGTTTATTATTTTATTTGTAAAACTATTAAAAACTTATAAGTTAACTTATAATGAGCTTTACCACGTTTTTATGCTAAAATCAGAATTTATTAAATAAAATATTCCTTTTATGATATTTTTCTAGATTATATAACAAAGAAATATAGTCACTAACGGTCCATATAAATCGCCATTTTTTGGATTTTTAATCTTCATGATGTTAATTTTTGATAATTATATTGAGTTGATATCTAACTTATGTACTTAAAGAACCACTTTCATAATATTTTCTATCCAAAGAATTTTTTTAAAATAAAATAAATCAACATTTTAATTTTTTAAAAATCATTTCGATATTAAAAACATTAAATAATAATAATAATAATAATAATTTTTGAACTCTTGAAAATTGGATTTTAGCACTCAATAAAAAGTTGTTATCTTCAATAAAACATAATTTCTAACAGAATGAATATATTTTTTTTTCTGAAAAATTCAACGACTGAATTGTTGCTAATGCTATTTTTATAGAAAAGTCAGATTAAAATTGTGATATTTATAACAACGAATAACTTGCTCGTTTATTGACCGGCACAAAGACCCGTAAATGCCAAACAATTTCATGTTGTAATTACCGATTTTCATCGGGATATCGACTTTCCTATTGACATTAACTTATTATGTTTAAAGCTATTATTGATTTTTACACGATTTAATCCCGAAAATATAAAATCTGGCTTTTCCTATCATACCGTAAACGTGTCTTAGAAATTTCTCTTCAAGTTGAAATAAGCAAATATATACTGTATATATATTTTTACGTGACTCACAGGCTACTGTATAAATACATTAACGCGTAACGATAAAAATTTTATTACATAACTTACTCATTTATTTTTGAAAGTATTTATTTTCTTTTATCCTTAATTATACCGAGAGAAATATCACAGCTTTTCATCTATCCC